>CAUYQG010035341.1:0-45147 GCA_963574415.1 Tarsius wallacei | reverse complement strand
CCTTCCGCCTCAGCCTTCCGAGTAGCCAGAATTACAGGCACGCGCTACCACGCCCGGCTATTTTTTGATTTATTGTAGAGATGAGGTTTCGCCTGCCCAGGCGGGTCTCGAACCCGGGGGCTCAGGCAATCCACTCACCTCGGCCTCCCAAGGCGCGGGATTACAGGCTGAGCCACCGAGCCCGGCTGTTAAATATTTTAAAAATGCATATCACAGAGCCCAGCAACAAAATATCATCTGGCCCTAAATGTCAACAGTTCCAAGGTTGAGAAACCCTGGTCTTGTTTATTGAATATACGGAAGTATTCCTTTTTCTTTGATTACCAAGTTGCAAAACAAAAACCAAAAGAATCAAATAATCAAAACACACATACACACAGAGAATATCGTGCTTATTTTTACTTATGGTGTGAGTGTGTGTGTATCTATACTCGCATATACATCTATGACTAAAGAATTCATCTAGTAATTCTGGCAAAAATGGTAAGGTCTTAAGTCAGAAGAATTGAGTGTAAGACTGGGATGCATTGGGAAAAGTGTGGGTGATGTTGAAGTTGGTGACTGTTGACTACTGTGAGGGGAAAGCTGTTGGGGGGTCTGCTTAGATGATCCAGGTTTAGGCCTGGATGTCCTGGACCAATGAAGCTGTCATTAGTCAGCATATGAACATGTGGGAAGGAGCAGGCCTGGCGGACGGAGACAGAAGTAGGTGCAGCTTTGGAAATGGACTCACCACTGGTTTCTCATGCTCTCACTTTCATCACATTATTGGCTATACACCTTCAGCATAGGCTAACTTTATTGATGTTTTAAATTTTACAGCAAAGCCTATTATTTTACAGAACATTGTTGCATTATTATCACTATCTTCAAGTAACTTCTGTATTCACTTCACTGCATTTTATACATATATAAAAGTACCACCTGTACAAATGCAATTTTGTTTCTTCCTTCCTTAGCTTTATAATACTTATTGCTTATTTTATTCTTGAGTAGTGATGACAGCACACCTAGCATTAAATTAGAATTGTATTAGTAAACACTCTTGTCTATTCAACATTTATTTTCTGATTCTTAAGGAGGATGACTCTGGTACTTCTCTAATTATAAAACTGGCTTTTGGTTTATATTTGTTTTTATTTTGAATTTGCCCATTTTTAGAAGAAATTTGAGGTAACATACAAAAAAGGTGCAGATAGGATAAGCAAAAAAATTCACTGATAAAGGTGAAAGACAAAGTTTTAAAGAAAAAGAAGACAGAAAAAATATGATTAAATAATCCTGGCTAAGCATGCTAAAGCAACTAAATATGGATCTTAGATTAGAACTTCAAAGCAACCAAGGCAGAGAAGGCTGAGTAAGTGATCTTGTAGCTCTGTATACTGGCAGGAACCTAGAGGATGCTGTCAGTGCCCTGCCCAAGCTCCTTTTGTTGGGCCGGGGCACCCATTCCCCAGCTGCTGGAGGTGTTGGGTGCTATGACTCCCAAAGCTGGAGCTGCTCTACCAGGAGGTCACTGCTCCGTGCTCCCGGCAGGCAGCCAGCAGCAAAGGCTGACTGGCACAGGGTTCCAATAGGCCAGTCCTTTCAGGGAGGAAAGACTGTGTGGGCAATCTGTGTGGCTGAGCACCCACCATGGTCCAGAATGCAGCTGGTCTCCAGGAGGAACCATCTTCTTGCTTCGTTTTCCCTGCCCTCTCCCGCTGCCTGCCCTCATACCCCTTGTCCTGAAAGCCCTCCTCAGTGCCTCACCTTTATGGAAACCCCATTACCTAGGATTCTAGGAACACAACACAGACCAAACATTGACATCTTAGTTAAACAGGGAAACATTAGTCTTCTGATCTTATGTCGAAATGGTTTTCAAATACAAGGTAATATAATACAAAAATAATATCCTATATATCAGATTTCAAAAAACACAAAGGCATGAAAAACGGCTGTCTCTTCTGTGGACCCATCCACACACTAGGTTTAAGAGTGTCTCCCACAGATGTCATGGCCTCAACAGCTATGGGCAAGTGCAGGTGGAAGCCTCTAAAACACTGTCCTCAAAGGTCAAGTGTGGATGCCCAAGTCCAGACCTTTTCTTTACATGTCATGGATAAATCATCTTTCGTTCATCTAAAATTTTATTGACATTATTTAAATTTGTACCACACTTAGGCGTAACTTGTTCTATATACCATTCTTCTAAATAGGTAAAATTAACTGTAAATTCTATATATGTCTTAAAATTATAATCCCTACTATTATACCAGAATACTACAACTTAGTTCATAAATATTGTTTCTATCATAACAATAACAACTACCTTTCACTGACTGCCTCCATGTGCCAGATACTCATATTTGGCATTTTGCATGA
Source organism: Tarsius wallacei (assembly GCA_963574415.1). NCBI lineage: Eukaryota > Metazoa > Chordata > Mammalia > Primates > Tarsiidae > Tarsius > Tarsius wallacei. The sequence goes on along the minus strand of CAUYQG010035341.1, from coordinate 42,780 downwards.
TTAATTTTGTTCGTAACAAACGTCCTTCAAGGGTGGTAGTAGTGGCCCAATTTGGATGTGTGAAACTCAGTCTATTAACTTGACCAAGTTCTCATAACTGGAAGTACTGGAATTCTAATAGGTCTAGCTTACTTCAAAGTCCACTGCCTTTATCAGTGTAAATAAAAAATAGTCTGTTAGAATTCTGGTATCTAAGTGATTTTCCCACTAGGTCAGAGTATAGGCTATCAGTGAGAATGAAATTCTGTCCATTCCATAGGAAGGATGTTAGATTATAAGGCCATGACCACAATTTATAAGAAAAAGATGACACGGCATTTTGAGGGATTAGCTAACAGCTCAGTATTTCTCAAACTTAGTAATGAACAGACTAGGTTAAAAAAGTAAAATAAGTGCGGAACTCCAGAAATACCCTAGATTCTCAGGGATATACAGAAGCTAGCTTGAGAAACTTAAGGAACAATTTTTATTCTGTCATGAAAACATTTTTTAGTCGTGAATTTACATTGCAAAAGGCATTTTGTCTTGTAATTGGTAAAACAATTTCATTAACTCAACAGTAAAAAAACACCAAAATTTTATAAATTCAAACTTAAGATCTACATACAAACTCTAGTGGTTTAAGAAACACTAGACCAATTAGTTGAGTTTTAAGAACCTAAGAGGTTGTCTTTTTTGTAGGTAGAAAAGTATTTAGGGCTCAAATTTTAGGACCTACACTAGAGAAGTTATTAAGAGTGAAGCTCAACTAGTCAGAACAGGAATGCAATGGTTCCATGGTAGTAGACGTTCTGCCCTTAAAACTTGATTAGGTTGGTTAATTGTTAGACTGATAAACAGAAGCAATGGCAGATTCTCACAGAAAAAAAATCCAAAGTGGTTATAAACAAGTCCCTCATATTATAAAATAAATTCTCCATATCTAATTCTTGGAATTTTGACTGAAAGTAAGAAATGTCAGTGAATTTCTTCTGAGCATTAACTTCCCTCTCCCAAATCATGCCAGGAACCTGCCTGACCTGTTTTCAACATGTGGCTTATTGCAGGGACCTGTGTCTAGGACTTTTTCTTCTTGTATTCAGAAGGCTTATTTAGCCAGAGTGACAGTTTTGAATTGTTATTTTTTCACCTCTATAAAAACTCTTCTTATTTGCGAAAATAAGTTTTTTAAAAAGATGCTTAATGTAACTATCAGTAAAGTACTTTCTGGCTTTCCTCAGAATACTCTTGCTCTGCCATAATACAGTAAAACCACCTCAGAGCAGCAGAGGATTCTTTTAGACTAACTACAATGTAATCATTTGATTTATTGTTTTCCTTTATGGTAACACATCCTCTCTCCTCAGTGGTAATTGCTTTGCTAGATTACAAACAAATCTCCTGTATGTAATATTTACAACATAATGAAAAGCATGAAGCGAAGAAAGGTGCTATGAATATGTTTAATTTGCCAAAAAGTAAATATTTCTCAATAAAAAGAGAATCAAAGACATAGCTAGCTTTTTTCAAACACTATTTTCTTGAAGCCTTAAACCCAGAGAAGAGAAATTTTAATTAGCAAATGACATGTGTACCTTACCCCTAAGTCAACGGTAAAGTTGACATTAACTTCTAAACACCATTAAATACTCTCAACTAAGTAACTCAGAGTTAGAAACTTTCCACGGAAAAATGCTAACATCTATCCTGAGAAACCCTTGGTGATTCTTAGAGAGTCTTGGGATTCTGGTCTATTAAGCATAACTATAAAAGCCTGTGAGTAAAGACCTTGGTTTCTGATCTCATGAGTCGTACACTACTTAAAACCTTCTGTGTATACACACATGCATGACAAGAAAGCAATCTATATGAGCATTTGGGTTTCTTTCACTATAATGAAAAAATTTCCCTCCTGTTAAGAGGAGAGTCCCTGGAAGTACAAATGTGTTAAACTCAAGGACAGGGTGAGCGTGTAACTTATCTTTCACATGGGTATACTTTTCAGAGTAACAGGGAAAGATGATGATGACACCACCAGGTAACATGCATTAACCTTGATATTTGGTTGCCCCACCTAAGGGGGAGAAAAATTAGACTAAGAATCAGCAACTAATATTGTGATTTTTGTGGTTTTCATTCAGGAGAAGTAAAGAAAAGGTTAAGACGCAGTTTGCATATAAACAAGGATTCAATCCTAGAGATTATTTCCTAGGACACATCTTCAAGGGAACAAATATTACAACTGAAATCCGAATTCTGATATATGAAAACAAATAAGCAGAAATTTACCTCTGGTTTGGGGACAAAAGCTCGTCCTGGAATTGTGAAGATGTGCTGAACCTTGCAGAGGTACTGTGCCATGACGGACAGGCGACTGCGCTGCCTGCTTCCGGTATTGGCTGTAAGTCTCTAAAGGAGGATGAAAGCAGATTTTAGCAAATCATTGATCAGGTCTGATCATTTAGGACGGAGTCAGCATTCCATTATTTGAAGACCAGGTGGATTTTTTGAGGCAAATTTTAAAAACACAAGCTACCTGACACAAGACATGTAGTAAACATGGGAATATTTATTCTCCCCAGCATCAACTGAGGCATGCCTAGAAAATGTGAATTATATCACAGGTAACATACTCAAAGATTCAGATCCGAAACTCCCCTACCACCACTGCTGGGATTTTCAAAGCACTGTTACATTCTGTAGCAGGAGGTCCTATATAAAGCAAGCAATCAAAAAATATCTGATGGTGAAATTAACAAGCATAACAAAGAACTAAAGATGCTTTAATATTTAATTTTCTGAATTACCCCAATATATGAATGAACATTTTTAACGGTGTGTGTTTCTATTTAAATGTAATAAAAACTTGAGTACTCAGAACCCTTGGAGAATTGGCTGTTTCTGACAAATGATTTCTGTAAAAACCTAATCATTTATTCTTTTACGCTCTCATTTTTGTTTTGAAATTAGGTATATTCAAATTAATTTGTAAGTACAATGCAATTAAAATCAAAATCCCAACAGGATTTTTTAAAAAAGAACTTTAAATTAATTTCTGTATATATTATTCTTAAAAATTAAATTCCATATACAATTTGTATGAGGCCAAAACGGCTAGGACATTCCTGAAGAATACCAACAATGCTGATGGCAGTACTCGCCCTATAAGACATCAGAACTGCCAGGGCACCGGCAAACAGACCAGTGAAACAAAAGCCTAAGAAACAGACCCAAACACATGTGGATATCTGATACACAACAGATGTGATGCTGAAGCCGCTAATGGGAAAAGGATGGATCATTCAACAAGGGATAACAGTAGAATCAGATATTTACAGAAGAAAAAAGTAGGTCCTCTATCTTGTACTATAGCCAAAAATAAATTCTAAGTGAATTAACAATAAATGAAAAGCAAGACTTTTAAATTTTTATAAGTAAATATCTATGACCCACATGGTAGGTTATAATTTCATGAAAGAAAAGACTGATATGTTTCGCTCTACTAAAATCAGAATTGTCTGTACAATAAAGACTATACTGTAAGTGTTTATAAGTCATAGCTTGAGAGAGGGTATTTGAAATTCACATATCTGACAAAAGATCAGAGGTAAGACAGAGGTATAGACAGAACACCTACACATCAATAATCATAAGATAAGCCACTAATACAAAATATGATCAGGCAATTCACATAAGAGCAACCCAAATGAACCATAACCATAAACCATGTTTGACCAAATTATGAAGTAGGAATATGCAAATTAAAATCATGATGCAATATAATTTTATACACATGAAATGAACAATATTTTTAAAATAATAATCTGAGCTGGGCTCGGTGGCTCAGCCTGTAATCCCGTGCTTTGGAGGCTGAGGTGAGTGGATTGCTTGAGCCTGCGGGTTCAAGACCCGCCTGGGCAACTTGGTGAGAACTCATCTCTACAATAAATCAGAAATTAGCCGGGCGTGGTAGCGCGCGCCTGTAATTCCAGCTACGTGGAAGGATCGCCAGAGCCCAGCAGGTTGAGGCTGCGGTGGCCGGGAGTGTGCCACTGCCCTCCAGTCTGGGTGACAGAGTGAGACTCCAACTCAAAAAAAAAAAAAGTCTTAAAATAATAATCTGGTAGAATGTAGTATTACAGAGTATCTGGAGCTACAAGAACTCTGACACTGCTAGTGAGAGGAGAATTGGTCCAACCATTATGGAACATAATTTAGCAATATATAGCCAAGCTGAAGTCATGTAAACACTGGTGACCCTTTAGGTCTCTCTTTAGGAATACATTCTAGATAGCAGTTTACATACTTACACAGGGAAATATGATCAAGAATGTTTACTGTGGCATTATGTGTCGCATCCAAAAAAAGTAACAAAATTACATGAAAGGCCATCAACATGTGAATGAATAATTTTAGCTGGGCATCGTTGCTCACACCTGTAATTCCAGCACTTTGGAAGCTGAGGCAGGAGGATCACTTGAGCTGAGGAGTTCGAGACCAGCCTAGGCAACATAGTGAGACCTTGTCTCTAAATAAAAACTAAGATTAACAAAAAGAAAATTTTTTTTTTTTTTTGAGTTGAAGTCTCACTCTGTCACCCAGACTGGAGTGCAGTGGCCGCTCCCAGTCACCGCAGCCTTGACCTGCTGGGCTCTGGCGATCCTTCCGCCTCAGCCTTCCAAGTAGCTGGAACTACAGGCACGCGCAACAAAAAGAAATTTTAAACATAGATAAAATTTAACAATTTTGACAATGCAATATGAAATAATAGTTAAAATGAACAGGGGATATCAATGTAAATCTCAAAATAAAGTAAAAAAAATTTAGTTGTAAAAAATATGTACAGTATGATGACATTTGTATAAAAACTTCAAAACGTTACTCCTTATTGTTTAGTCTTTGTGTGTGCATGTGTGTATCTGGTGCAAGCAGAAAACATGACCAACTCTGAGAAAGTACAACTCATAGGAGGGAAAGATGGGCTTGAAACATACCTACAGCATCTCTTCAACAGAAATATAAAAATATGGCAAAATCTGTTAAAACTGAACAAAGCTGAGCGGGGGTTAAAACAAACTAGGCATGTTTATCTTTCTAAAATGTATTCTGCCTCTCTGTGTTCTTAGAGCTCAAAGGATATTCTGAGACTCTTCTGAATAATTCAGGGCAACATTACACATACCAATGACTATAAGAATAATCCTGGGGCGAGGCAGGCAGGCGGTGGGCCCTACTGTGCAACAGAGATGCAGTCTAAGCTGCATTTGCTCCTTCCCGTTTCAATGAGATGTGCCAGCCTACTCTAATAGTTCCTTTTACTTTGCTGCTTCTAACCTTTCTCACCATGAAAAGCACAGAATTTAGCTTGTTAGAGCTTTGCCATAAATAAGTAAGATTAAAAATAGGTTCTGGTGATATGCGGGGGAAATTTCCTATGGGCAAGCTGTAGATTGTACTCAAAGCCATCCCCTCCTCTCACTCCTCACCTTTTTATTTTAAACCACCAGTCTCTTGTATATAGAGAGTTGAAATCACTGGGAAGTCGACTTCAAGTTAACTGATGAGTTGCTATAGCATAAGACAAAATATAGTCTTCTTCACTAAAACGTAAAACCAAGAAATGTGTATACTCTCAAGCAATTACAAAAATATAAAGAAAACAAAAATACAGATTAAGTTAAAGAATAAGCTTATGGTTCAAATGGTCAAAAATATTTTAGTTCTTTATTTAAAAAAATATATATATATATTTTAATTCTTCTAAGAAAAAAGGAGCTTAATTTTACCACTGGCATACAATTCGAAAATTCAAAATACATTGTAAGTTTTTAACATCCAACCGGCTCCATTCAAAATAGATCTTTAAAACTAATATCTAGCATGAACATAATTACAAAATTAGAAAATAAGCCAAAAGCAATGCCACATTTTAAAAATTATTTCATCCTGAATTTTTCTTCTTCATAGCTAATATTCCACTTCACATTTGAAAGGAAGTTTTCACTGATGAATTTAGAATAATTTTTTTTTTTTTTTTGGAGTTGGAGTCTCACTCTGTCGCCCAGACTGGAGTGCAGTGGCCGGGTGCGGCCACTGCAGCCTTGACCTGCTGGGCTCCGGCGATCCTTCCGCCTCGGCCTTCCAAGTAGCCGGAATTACAGGCACGTGCTACCACACCCGGCTAATTTTTTTATTTATTGTAGAGATGAGGTCTCGTCAAGTTGCCCAGGTGGGTCTCGAACCCACGGGCTCAGGCAATCCACTCACCTCGGCCTCCCAAAGCACGGGATTACAGGCTGAGCCACCGAGCCCAGCCTAGAATAATTTTTAAAAATTACTTTAAAAAGAAAACCATTAAAGGCATGAATATTAAGTATCCTAATCTAATATAAAGACACATTTAAACATATTTCATTTAGAATGCCATGCATATATCCAGAACTGTCAGGGAATGGGGTGTCATGATCCATTAACTTGTCCCATTCAATCTTTGTAGCGTATATACCTAGGGTGTAGAGTTGAAAACATGTGAATCATGTTTTGGTTTAGAAGAAAGCAGTACACATAGCTGTCCCTAACTCATTAAGGAAAAATTCACGTCACACACCAGAAAGCTCTACAAAAGACTTAATTCAAAGATATTACAAAATTTAAATGGTTATCAACTATTCAAACATACATTGCTATTTCTGCAATAGATGTAAGTAAAACTAGGAAAATTCAAAATCAATCACAAGATAGGTGATTTCAACAACAAAAGGTCAGGAAACCAAACCAGTTAATTTTTCAGTAAAAGGAATCCTCTAATGCTTGAGCTTTTTAAAAGCATTCTGAGTATGAGAAAAACAAGGGGTCAAATAATTCACAAGGACAGTGTTATTTTCTTCTTATTCATCTAAAATAATTTTAAGTAAAGTAGAAAAGTTAGGCTTAAACTTCAGAAGCTACACAAATGAGAACTATATATTATAATTCACAGAGGTGACTGCCTGCCTATTAGAGACGTGCCCAAAAACATCAGGGTCCTCAGAGGTGGTAGCAGATAGAGGCTGACCCTAGACCCAGAAAGAAAAGACCATAAGGCCAGCAATATCGAGAACCTAAACACCATGACTTTAGCAGAAAGCAAGCGACCTATGTTCAAGTTCAGCTTTCTCTGTGATTACTCCATGGCCTTCTGAGCCACAGTTTATCATTCATAAAATGCTAGATGAGATTTAAGTTCTCATTTCTCACTACATGGTTGCATTCTATGTTATAATCTGTAACTTTATTATATAGTCTGTATGAACTGTCCCTTAATGAGTATCAGCTGAATTCTTAACATTTTGATCCTGCATTTCTAGAGACAGGAATCAGAGGACGGTGCTAATTTATTTCTGTTTCATAACTCACAAAGCCAAACAAAGTAAATGTTAAAGAGAGATTTCTATGGCTAAAATACAAAAGTGTATATACATTCCATGTCAAGAGGAAACAGGGTATATAAGAACATGTTGCGTTATATTCTTCTACTGAAATGTTCACTGGCAAAAAAATGAAAACTCACCAGAGGACCAGTGTTACTCACACTTCTAATGCATGCCATAAATTATAGACTCAATATAAACTCTTCTCAATATGAATGCTAAAATTTAAATAAATCAACCTTTTTATGTTAAAGAAAAATAACTGCATAAGGCAAAGTCAAAGTAGCACTATTATTAATAATCACAACTAACATCACGAGTCATTGGAAATATTACTCCATCTCTTAAGCCTGTGTTCCTTTGCTCTTTCCCCCAAAACAATTAGAGTGCATAGTATTTTGCATCTCTGTTGTGTTATTCAAGAACTGAAATACCATAATAATCATGTCAGCTGAGAAAAAAAAATCCATAGATGTGGTAGAGAAAGACATATATTTGGTTTTGGTTCCTGTCCCTTGCGCAGAGCTCCTAAAACCCTTGGAACTTCCTGAGTGCACAAGTGTCTTTTTAAAATTCATTGAGTCCTTTTTAATCACACCAGTTTATGCTACTGAGGCAATTCAGGATGGGGCCCCTAGGTAGCCTCAGGATGGGGCTGGTCACCAGAGATACCAACTGATTCCCCATCATTTAGTCATACACAGCTGGTCATTCAGAACTACTGGCCCAGACTTGTGATTGTGATCTGAAGTGGAGAAAGAGGCCTTAACTTGTAGAATCTGACACTAACTACAGGTGGACAGTGTCAGAATTGAATTAAATTGCAGGACACCAGCTGGTGTTTGGGAAGTTGGAGAATTGCTTGGTGTGGAAAAACCCCACGTCTGGTGTCAGAAGCATGTGTGAGTGTGTAGAGAAAACAGTGGTTTCCGTCAGAACCAACACATCCAAAGGTTGAGAAAACAACAAAGAAAACTACTAGCATGGGCCCAATTCAAACTAAAATAACCAACATAAGAAAATTAAAAGATTCATGAACAGGAAACGACAAGGATCATAAGGAAGGTAGTGATATCATCTTAACGTTCCTAACAAACACAAAAGGGCCCTACATTTTTGTAACGGAAAATTCCAAGACTACTAAGAAAAAGATTTTATGGCCTAATAATCTAAAGCAAAGTTTTTCAACCTTGGCATTCTGACATTTTGGGCTGGTTATGCTGGGTCATTCTTTGATGTGCACTAAAGGATATATACCAGCGTTCCTAACTTCCTGTCCACTACAAACCAAAAGCATCCCCTGTTGTGACAACCAAAGATGCCTCCAGACATTGCCAAATGTCCCTGAGGGGTGGGTGAGGCAAAACTGTCCACCACGGAAATGGCTTCTCCAAAGGGGATCAAGAGTAAGGAGAGGGATGGATCTAAAAGATGGAATTCTTATGATACACTCAAGTTATCTGAGAAAAATATCTAAAGAATAAAGTGTATGTAATTATGCAGTCTATAGATTTCAAAGAAATTCTCTTATTAAAAAACTTTGTTCAGAAACAACTATAAAGCTGAGTAAGACATAGGAAGTAATCATCTTCATAACTAGACAATAGGCAGCACAGGCCTGTGATCACTGAGATGGGAAAGGTGAGCAGTGGATGCCTGGCCACGGCCTAGAGGTCCTTCTCAGGTCCAGGACACAGAGGGGGAGTGCAAATAGAGCCCAGTGCTCTCTCCAACTTGGGACACAGAGGCTGAATTCTGGGAAGCTGAGGCAGCCAGAATCTGTGGAGTTGGATTCCTCAGAAAGGTAGGAACTTGGTAGTGGGGCTCACGTAGCCCCAAATTAAAGGTTACTCTGGATGCAGCAGAATAATCAAAGCAAGCCTCAAATAATCTCAGCTAACTGCCAGAACAAACCCAACATTCAAACCAATACCACAAAATCCAACCCTCAAAACGTTAACAACAAGAACAACATAACCCTTGCAACATCTGATACCTGGCCAAAAATACCAGGACTGCAAAGCAGAAAACATGGGACCCATAGCAAGGAGGGAAAAAACAACACCAATCGGTAAAATGGTACAGAAATGACAGAGGTGGTGAAAATAGTAGGCCAGGATCTTAAAACAGCTAAGGAAATACCATACATATGCACACAAATGCCAAGGAAAGCAGGAACATAACGAGGAGAGAAAGGGAATATATAAAAAGACTCAAACAGTACTTCTAAAGATAAAAATACAGTATTTTAAATGAAAAATGCATTGAGTAAAATTAAAAAACTAGACACTGGAGAAAAGAGGGGTGAATTTGAAGACACAGTAATTGGAATTAATTTTTATGTCTAGGGAACTACGAATTTTTTTTTTCGAAAGAGTTAACTATGAATTTAATAATTCTGTCTTCACTGCTGATTTTACATCTGGTCATAATCACACACTACTAAGTTGCCTGCTTCCAGGCCTTCTACTCTAGCCAATGATTCGACTCATGCTGTTGGTCATACTGCTTTGATGATTAAAGCTTTACCACATACGTTTTAGCATCTGACAGGCAAGTTTTCTCTCATCACTCTTCTTTTGCAACAATTCTTATGTATTTTTGCAGGTCTATTCCTCAAGATGATCCCTGGAACTTCAATATATTTCAAGATACATTATTTGAGGATTATAATTATATTAGACATACAGAGCTATTTGGAAAAAAATTAGCATCTTTACAATGATCATTTTTCCTTTCAGAACTTTAATGTTTCTGTTTATTTCAGTGACCTTTTGAGACTCTTAGTAAGTAAGGTTATGTAGTTATTTTTCTATAGGTCTCTCATTTTTTCTTGGGTTTTCAAAATAATTATATACCTCCAAATAATGTTTTTTTTAACTTCCCATTCTAATAATGACATCTTTTATTTGTATTACTTCCTGCTGTATTTAGTTTTCTACTTATCTGTCACTAATTTAATTCTCAACTCTCCCGAATTTGAGTAACTATTTTCACCATATGCAAACTTGATAGGTGCTTTATCAAATTTACCTTCTTGATTGGCTCTGATCTAGACTGAAGGTTCTTCCCAAGGATTCCCTTCTTCAACAAAACACAAAAGTGTTGAAGTATTTCTTCAACAAAACACAAAAAGCACCAACCATAAATTTAAAATTAAGGGTGCCTTAATTTATACACAATTCATACACTGTAAAAAGACAAAAACAAGTCATAGATTAGAAATGTTCAATACATTTAACTAATTAAGGACTAGTATGAGGAGTATGTACGAGCTCCTCTAAATCAATATGAGAAAGATAAGCAATCCAATAGAAAGATGAGCCAAGGCAAGTACTTCACAAAAAAGCAAGTAGCCTCAAAGGCCAGTAAACATGAAATGGTGCTTGATTTTATTACACACCAGCAAATTCAAAATAAAACACAGTGACACACCACTACTCTCAGATTGATACAAATGTTCAAGTCTGGTCATAGTGAGTACTGGCAAGGATATGGAGCAAAATGAACTCACACACACTGCTGGTGGGAATATAAACAAGCATGATGATTTCAGAGAACAATTTAGCATTATGCAGCAAGAGCAAAGATTTGCAGTTCCACTCCTGGGTAAACACCGTAGAGAAATTCTGCCTGTGTGCCCCACCTGACATGAATGTAAGAGATGACAGTTTGTTTGCAACAACAAAACACTGAAAACAATTCAGGGTCTCCAAATAGGAGTACGTGCAGATAAACTATGATACAGTCAAAACTTGTGTGTAAATACACAGCTACCTAAATAAGTAAACTACAGTGATGAGCAACACCAGTGATGTTCAGGATAATAATATATACTATAAGAATCAGTTTAAGTTAAAAAAAGAATAAAACTAAAGTATATTTGTTATATGAATACATGACTATGCAAGAAGACTATGCAAGGGAATAATAGATCTAAAATCCACAGTATTGATACCTTGGTAGTAGAGGTGGTCAGGAGATGCAATCAAGGAGACGCAACCAGAATGAGGAACACAAGAGGGTATCAAAGGTACTGGTAATTACCAAATTGGTGGTGAGGATTCAGGCGTTCTTTTTACTGAACTATACATACATTACACAGTTAACCCTCCATATCCATGGGTTACGCATCCATGGAGTCAACCAACCTTGGATCAAAAATATTCAGAAAAAAGGATGGATGCACCTGTACTGAACATGTTCAGACTTTTTTTCCTGGTTATTCCCCAAACAGTACAATAAAACAACTGTTTATATAGCATTTACATTGAATTAGGTATTGTAAGTACTCTAGAGATTTTTTTAAGTACTTGGGAGCATGTGTGCAGGTTATATCCATACCATACCATTTTTTATCAGGGACTTGAGCACCATGAATTCTGGTATTTGCGTTGGGGTTCTGGAACCAATCCCCCATGGATACTGAGGAATGACTGTATACTCTTCTATTTATACGTCATAAAAATTTTTTTTTAAAAATCACTTATAAGCCGGGCTCGGTGGCTCAGCCTGTAATCCCGTGCCTTTGGGAGGCTGAGGTGAGTGGATTGCCTGAGCCCGTGGGTTCGAGACCCACCTGGGCAACTTGGTGAGACCTCATCTCTACAATAAATAAAAAAAAATCAGCCGGGCATGGTAGCACGTGCCTGTAATTCCGGCTACTCGGAAGGCTGAGGCAGAAGGATTGCTGGAGCCCAGCAGGTCGAGGCTGCGGTGGCCGGGAGCGGCCACTGCACTCCAGTCTGGGTGACAGAGTGAGACTCCAACTCCAAAAAACCAAAAAAACAAACAAACAAAAAAAACTTACAGTCTGCAGCTCCCCCCGCCCATTTTTTTTTTTGAGTTGGAGTCTAGCTCTGTCGCCCAGGCTAGAGTGCTGTGGCAGACTTGTGGCCACCCCAGCATTGATCTGCTGGGCTCTGGTGATCCTTCTGCCTCAGCCTTTCAAGTAGCTGGAACTACAGGCATGTGCTACCTCGTCTGGATGATTTTTTTTATTTATTGTAGAGACGAGATCTCACCAAGGTGCCAAGGCTTGTCTCGAACCCGCAGGCTCAAATAATCCCCTCGCCTTAGCCTCCCAAAGTGCTGGAATTACAGGCTGAGCCACTGAGCCCAGCCCACAGCTCCCCTCCTAAACCTCTGTAGCCATAAAGCTGCCCTTGCCCACCTTGGAAGTTTACTTTCTGGAGAGAGAGCTCAGAGTACCCCTGCCAGGGGAACGCAGGCACAGCAAGCACCGTTTAGGCGGGAGACTAAGTCAAGGGCTAGATACTGAATGATGAGACCTCAGCCCCGTCCCTTCCCCAGCTCCAAAGCGATGACCACTTTCTTTAACTATCATCCTACTGAGTGCCAGGGATCAATTTTTTTTTTTTTGAGTTGGAGTCTCACTCTGTCACCCAGACTGGAGTGCAGTGGCCGCTCCCGGCCACCGCAGCCTCGACCTGCTGGGCTCCAGCGATCCTTCCACCTTAGCCTTCTAAGTAGTTGGAACTACAGGTGCGTGCTACCACGCCTGGCTAATTTTTTGATTTTTGTTGTAGAGATGAGGTCTCGCCAAGTTGCCCAGGTGGGTCTTGAACCCATGGGCTCAGGAAATCCACTCACCTCAGCCACCCAAAGCGCGGGATTACAGGCTGAGCCACAGACACCGGTTCAGGGATCAATTTTAAACTATTACATGCCAATTCCTATATGTGAACGTATGGCCAACACAGCATGGTATTCATCTTTCTCTAACCGCGTCTATGGCCATTGTATCCCTGGATTTTCCACACCGTCCACGCCTGGCTGACATGTATTCTTCATGTTTCCCTGGAAGCTGATAGCAGTTACATCTGTCATCACTATTACATGATTAACTTTTGGCTGAGCGGCTGTTGGGTTTTTCTTGTATAATGGAGTATTAACTTAGAAAATACAGTCTGGGGTACAAATGCAGTATTATTTTGTTTGAAAATTTGAACATTTGATAAAATAGCTAGAAAAAAGTTAAAACTTACCTCTGCCACTTCCTTTTGAAACGTCAAAGTCATCTGAGTTCTGCCATAAGCAAAAGGTCCATCTCTACAAGAAACATTTTCAAGCCACTTGATAATCAGTGGAGTGGAAACACTAAAAGGCAGATTTCCAATGATATGGATATTTGGAGGCTCTGTTGGCAGAGGAAAAAACAACTTGGAGTGATTTCATCAATATATTCTAAATGCAATTTTAGTTAAGAGTAAAATCAAACTGGGTACTAATAGCACCAAACAAAAATACATGAAAATACATGGCTAAGTATTTTTCATTCCATTTATTCTTCACAAGCAATGCTTTCTCACAATCAGCTTTGAATTACTGAGGAAAAAATTTTACCTAGTGTTCAGTCAGTCAAAGAAAGTCCTCAAATTACTGGCTTAGGGAATACATAAAAGAGTTGGTTTGAGGAAAAGATAATTTACTTTGGACATGGTGAGGTTCAAGTGGCCATGAGGCACCCAGAAGAAGCATTGAGAGTCAGATGCCAGGAGGGGTACAGACTGGACATCAAGATGTGGGCGCCTGCAATATGGAGGTGGTAGGTGAAACCACAGGAGAGGGGTCATCAAGCAAATGTGCAGCAGGAGAAATGTCCCTCAAAAATTCCAGAAACCAGCTGGGCTCGGTGGCTCAGCCTGTAATCCCGTGCCTTGGGAGGCTGAGGTGAGTGGATTGCCTGAGCCCGTGGGTTCGAGACCCGCCTGGGCAGGCGAAACCTCATCTCTACAATAAATCCAAAAAAAAAATTAGCCGGGCGTGGTAGCGCACGCCTGTAATTCCGGCTACTTGGAAGGCTGAGGCGGAAGGATCACTGGAGCCCAGCAGGTCGAGGCTGCGGTGGCCGGAAGCGGTCACTGCACTCCAGTCTGGGCGACGGAGTGATACGCCAACTCAAAAAAAAAAAAAAAAAAAAATTCCAGAAACAACAGCATGGAAGAAATGGATTCAAAAACAACCACCAACTAAGACTAGTTAGAGGAAGTTCACAAACATAGAAGGCAAAACAGAAGGGCCTGGTATCAGGAAAGATAAGAGTGGAGAAACATTTCAGAAGACCATGGGTTCCAGTCACCTGGATGTGGGAGAACTCAGTGAGATAAGGTTTGAACAGGCAACAGAGGGTCACTGTAACTCTAGTGTGGCTGGGCAGGGGCAGAAACCTGAAGGCTGCAAGCTGAGGAGGCTGTGTGTCATAAGTGTGCTCCCTTGGAAACAGCCAGGTGGTGAAAAGGCTGGAGACATGGGGACAGCTGGATGCAGAGGCATGCAAAGCCCCCTCCGTTTGTCCTGAGAGTTCCCTATTTATGTGTGTCTGCCAAAGAGTGGGCACACAGTAAGTATCCAATAAACACTGTTCAGGAATGAGAAGTACCTTGGTTAGTCAATGAATGTGAAAAAACAATAGAAAAAAGGTAAAACAAAGGTTTGGTTTCCTAAAACACTTCTTTGTTCACCATTTGAAAAAAGTAACACTTCATGATCAACCCTATCCTTATATAGTATCATAAAAATGCAAATTTATCTGTACAGAATCTAAAACATTTTTTAAAAATTGAGACATAAATTAGAATTAGGAAAAAGTAACCTAGATTTTATACATTTATAAAAAAATTACCATGTATATTATCTATTTAATTCTGTTCAGATAATTCTAAATATGAACATATGAAAACATTTATAAAAATGGATAATACATACGATACTTATTTGTGATATAATTAATTACAAAAGAAAAATTTTTAAATCACCCAGAGGTACTTACCATCTTCCCACGGTCTTTTGAGACTTTCTGGAAAAGCCTTTTCTATCTTAAATGTCAGCACATCTCCATGAACAATTCTCAGTTTTCCAGGTGCTGCATCAGAAAGCATCTAGTTTACAAAAAGTTCAATAAAATGAGTTCATACACTAAAGAGAATAACAAAACTAAACTTTTAAAACTTGTACATCATTAAATCAGCTGGAAAGGCCAGGGAGTAGGAGTGATCATTAATGCACTAAAAGTACATCATGTCTACTACAACAGACAATTGTGGTGTTTCACATTAACACACATGAATGATGAGGAATAGTAACAAATAATAGTACAGCAATAGCTTATATTTTCACAATGTATTATTGTAATTCTGACCCTGAGAATAACTTCTATTTCTCTACAGATTTAGGATAAACTAACTCCTATCTATAAGTTTTTAAATTAGAGACTAAGGACATTATCATAAGATACTGAGAATTCATTAGGAGTCAACCATATGAAAGATGAGTTTCATTCAAATCCATCTTTAGAGCCTAAATATATACAAAGGATTCTACATATCATCAAGATCTTTACTCTACAGGTAGATTTAACCAAGTAAAAAGTCACTTGTCACTGCCAATCCCCACTGGCACTGAGATGTTCCCCTGACCAGAACATCCCTAAACTTCATATTTCTTGAGCTGCAGGCCCTATCAACCTAATAAACTATCCTGTGTGTTTTAACAATCGTTACCTCCCAGCCTACTGCCACTTTCTAATCATTTGCTTTCTTCCCTTTTCCTTCAATCTTTCTAAGCAAAAAGAGGAAATGTCACCCTTTCCTTTCTCTTCTTTTTCTTCATTTTATCCAACTCAGCACATACTTTTACTGTGCTAAAGAACTAGTTCCTGGTTCAAAAGAGCTTTATAATAAGTCACCTATAAATGCATATTGTGTTAAGTGCCCCTGTACCCAACATGAAACTTGACTCCCAAAGTCTTTGGTTTAAAAAAAAAAAAAAATACAGTCCCTGAGCATATGAAGTTTAAAACGCAGAAGTGACCATCATCGAGAAGAAACATCACTACTAAAGTAGATTTCAAAGAAAGAAGTGACTCTTTTCTCACATCAAGCCAGAGTTCAGAGAACCTTGGTCCCAACTCAGTCACCAAGATTCTATAACTTCCCAAGGGCCATACAGGGATGGCCAAGAGGCTCAGAGGGAAGGCTCACCCTCAGCACCCGAGTCCTTCTCTCAGTCCATTAAACATCATTTTCTCTCCTACCACTCTCCTAATGCCTAACTCAGGCAACCAACAGGAAGGACGAAAGATGATCACAGAAGCCAGAGAGGAGACACTAGACCAAGACACATGGCTTGTGATCACCCTGCCATTGTGTTAACACTGTGCCGGACACATGTCTCTTTATAGCACTTGCAAACCGCATCGCAATTTTCTGGCAACAACATATGCTCCTTAAGGGCAGCACCTGTTTCTCATCCACCTTTGTAGCCACTGTAACTACAACGGTACACCGTAGATGTTTAATACCTATTTAAGAAGTGAATGAACATGTGAATGACCAACTGGTATTCAACTTTTTGTAAAGCTAGAAACTTCTTCTCCTAGCCTGGGTGATTTTGGCTCCCAAAATTCGTAGGATCCAGAAACTTGTCAAGATTTATTTCACCAATAAATCAGACAGAATTATACAAATAATGTTTCAGAAATACATAGCTGAAATGCCTTTATTATTAAGAGGATAAACATTTTAAGTTTGGGAATCATCTCGTTTGATATGTTTAGCCATGGCAGTTTAGCAAAAATAACTGCATAAATCTGGTATTAAAGTACTTACAGACTATTTTAGATAAGTTCTAGACAATAAATCTTAGAAAATGTAACAGTTTCAATATATTAAAAATTAAAGAGATAGCTCTATGGGGCATGCTTTTACTGTATAGACTTCATATTTAATGATCACATTTACCATCAATGGAGAATGCTAAAATTTTTTCTATAATTATGCTTCACATAATTAAAACAAAACAAATAAGCATAATAAAAACAAAGAAGCAAAACTAAAAGCTTATGCTTCATGATATCAATATACAAAAAGTAATTAATAACCAGTAATTAGGACTAAAACAGAACAAAACAATGTACACTTGGCTCTTTGGCATTTATATGCTCTGATACCCACATTTGAAATGTTAATTTTTTTCCACACTGACAGATCCAACTGCATACCTGACTGCTGACATAGTACACATTCACCTTCCTTTCCTAGGCTTAAAGCTGCACTTCCATCCTTCTTTTGCATTCCCATTCAGGTTTAAATGTCAGCCAAGGACAAACCAAATGCAGACCCTTTAAAAAGTCTATATTTTCTTGACAACTTGTAAACTGATGTCCCCTTTTTTGACTCCCCACCATGGAAGGAATGAATGCTGATGTTCACAGATTTACGTGAAAGCCTTGAAGCAATTATGGGGAAAAAAGTGCCATACAGACTCAATTGATATTATGATTATAGACAGCAGCCTTTTAAACATCTAAAATGAAATTCAGCAGAGACACACAAAGATTTTCTAAGCAACCAGTAACAGAGAAAAATGTTTTCACTACCATAATGATATTTGGGGGACGGTGGAGGGCTGGGAAAAATCACTATTATAGTCCTTTGAGAAGAACACTGGAGCATTACACTTCAAAACCCTGGGGTGTTACCACATAATGTGCTTAGCGGCAGAGCTAGCCACAAATGCAGGCAGTAGATTATAGCCAAATGAGTATTTGTACAGATACTCTCAAACTGTTCTATCATTTTTATTTTAGTTTTCAACCCTATATTCTTCCAAAATGAGATGTAAGTCAGCTTAGAGTAAAAAGCATCATTAAGTAAGGTAATAAAAGAAGAAATGGAAAGCCAAACCATGAAAACGAGAAGCATATATGTAAAACGCTAGAGCTAACAATCATCAGAGATGTCAGCCCTCACAATCTGCATAATGAAATACATAATTCTCGCTTTCTAATAGAAGTAGTTATACCAAGTCTCCAAGAGAGAAAACGTTTTTTCTAGCATTAAGTTTTGTAAAGGGTACATGAAACAACATAATGGACAATGCTTTTAATAAGAGTTAAAAACCAAATATAGAAGCATTCTTTCTACAGCCATTTAAAAAATCTCCCTCTAACAAGTCAAAGTCTCAGTGAAAGCTTTTCTGCAGGGGGCAAATAATTGTGGTCCACCTGGGTAGCTTTTTCGGTGATTTAATTTGATAAGGGAAGAATTTATGCAACTGTAGAAACTTATGCAAACTTTTCAATTCCTTAAGAAGAAAGAACTACCATCAACAGCTACTTTGTCTATTTTATGCCACCTTTGCATCCTGAGGAGTTCATGGCCACCAACTCTGTATAGTTACATTACATTAATTACCTTCTTCCTAATTTACCACATAGTAGGGAACCAAATGCTGTTGAAACGAATATTTGTAAAAAGACTAGGCAACTCTGTTAAGCAAACTATATGAGAATGAAAAAGTCTATAATGTAAAATGATAAGTGAAAAATAAAGTTTTTATTCTTATAGGTAATATATAAAAGACTAATGCTATCATTCAAAAGGAATTTAATATGTTATAACAGACTTCTAGAAGAAAGACTAAAGGGTGATTTCCAAAAGTCAGTTTGTTGGTGAAATAAATTACATTTAAAATTAACATTTTCAAACTTCCTCCATATTTTAAATTTATGGACAGAGCAAAAATAAACAGAAATTTTAAAAACTCAGAAATCATCATATAATCACTTGTATCTTAATACAAGTATCTAAAATTATTGTTATAAGAGAAACTTAAGTTTGTCGGACCTTTCAATTTCATTATCAAGTCTCTTATTTTTTAACTTGACACTTGATTTCACTCTATTTTGTTATTTTAGTTAATCTTCGACACACAATAATTGTATATATTTATGGGGCACAGTGTGACATTACATATGTATACCAAGGGAGACCCCAAAAAACCTGAAATTTATTTATTAAAAATTGTGTATTCATTCTTACTTGTTTAAACTTTAGTAACCCTCAAAGTACTTTCCGTTTTATGCAATACACCTATCAAAATGCTTTTTCCACTGCTCAAAACAGTTTCTGAACTCATCAATTTTGATGCTTTTTAATACTGCTGCTGTTTTTTGTTTCACCTCTTCCACACTGGCAAAACGTTTCCTCTATTTTTCATCTGGGGAAACAAACAAAAAAAAGCCACAGGAGTGTGGGGGCATGGGGGTCATGCTGTTTTTGATAAAAAACTGCTGAAAACACAACGTGGTGTGGGCAGGTACACTCGCAAATCACCCATCATGAAACACACTGAATCTCTAAAACAAAAAATTAACTGAAGCCAAACACATTCTTTCACAACAACACTAGCTGGCCAATGGGTTCCTAGAACACTTACCTAGTAGAGGAAGCCTGTACTACAGGGCCTACCCTCCAAAAGATAATTCTGAGTGTTTTGGGGACCCCATACAATGCATAAAGATCAGAGTAGGGTAATTAGCACATTCATCACCTCAAACATTTATCATTTATTTGTGTCAAGAACATACAAAATCCTCTCTCTAGCAATTATGAAATACACAATATATTATTAACTGTAGTCACCCTACTGCACAATGAAATGCTGGATCCTACTCCTCCTAACTTCAACTTTGCATCCGCTGACCAGTCTCCCTATGCCCATCCCGTGCTTGCTGTTTTAACAGTACCTGAACAGGATAGCAGAGACTCATCTACCCAGATTCGTCAAGGAATTAGATGTCTGATTTAGTAAATATTTTATTCAATAAATGTTTATTCCTTTAATTGTTAACATTTCTTAAGAAGAAACATATATTCTTCTTATCCTGAGAACCCTGAACCCAATTTCACTCTTTTCTTGATGATTTGGGGTCACTGTCGCCTATAGTAATGGCCTCAATGGTTAGGGAGGTAGGGAGGTATGTCCTATGCCTTACTATTAAGTATTTTTTCCCATTTTTATAGCTTTTCTGCCACGGTAATAACCGTTACTTCTTGCTGTTGTCAGTGGGCCTGCTTCTATCACTGATTTCTAAGTTGTATTGATTGGCAAATCACTTCAGCTATAGCTACTCTTTGCTTATTTATTGTCTATGTTCTTACTGACTATGGTTTCACTAAGTTACATGTGTAAAGTAAGTAGTCATGCCACAATAGAAAGTTAGGCAATCGTTCTCTTTTAAAAAATGTGTTAGAGATTAAAGAATTTCAAAATTTCATGATCTCTAATTAAAAACAGCTCTTTATGCCTGGATGCTGAAATTTCTTTGACCCAGCTCAATGGCTCAGCCTATAATCCCAGCACTTTGGGAGGCCAAGGCAAGTGGATTGTCTGAGCCTGCAGGTTCGAGACCAGCCCAGGCAACTTGGTGAGACCTTGTCTCTACAATAAGTAAAAAAAATTTGGTGTGGTAGCGTGTTCCTGCAGTTCCGGCTACTTGGAAGGCTGAGGTGGTAGGATTGCAGGAGCCTAGCAAGTCGACGCCGGGGTGGCCGTGAGTGTGCCACTGCATTCCAGCCTGGGCGACGGAGTGAGACTCCAACTCAAAAAAAAAAAAAAAATTACGTTTTATGTCTCCTTACAAGATGACAAGAAGGGAAATAATTAAAATAGCAGCATTTATTGGCTACTGGCATTATGCCAGGTTCTTTACATCAACTTCTATCTCTGCAATATTCACAAAAATTAACTATTATTCCCATGCTGCAGATGAAAAAGCTGAAACTAAGAAAGGTTCCACAGCAAGCTCAAGGTCACAAAGCTAGTAAGTGGCACATCTGAGATTTGGTCACCTGCCGGGAGCCACAATCATTAGTAAAAGTAAGGTAAAAGGGACCTGAAAACAGGAAAAACGCCGGCTGGGAGCAAGGCCCCAGTAAAATACGGCCATGACGGAGGCAAAGCCCCATGGATCCTGTTGATGGACCTTCCCTGACTTTGAAGGATTGCATGCATAGGCTTGAGACTGTTCCCTCTTTAATTGAGATAATAGATGTGCAGATGAACGATGGCATTTGATAGCAAGAAATTATACATAAGCATAATGGAGGTGAGATGGTAGCAAAAAGGGCGCCCCTTAGGGTGGGTAAAGATGTTTTTCAGTAACAGCAGGGGGCTGAGGAAAACGAGTCGACCTCTCGCTGAGTCGACCTCTCCTAAACAACAGGTCTCCTGCTGAGTCGACGTCTCATAACAAACAGGTCTCCTGCTGAGTCGACCTCTTTCTTGTAAACAACAGGCCCACAGCTGAGAGCTGGTGGAAAACAACCGATTGAGACAACAAGTAGATTAAGATATTGTAAGGATAGAGGTTAGAATATTAATAGTAAGATAACAGGATAAGGTAACATAATAAGATAAGAGATATATAATAGTATTAGTTAAGAAAAATATAAGAACATAGGGATAGAAATAAGGTTAATAGAAATAAATATATAGTAGTATATGTTAAATAAGACTTAGGGTTAGCTTTATAGGGTAAGGATATTATAGGCCTATAATAGTGAATAGCTATAATAGTAAATAGATATAAGAAAGTTAAGGAGGAAAACAGGATGTTCACAAATGCTTAAGAAAAACTGTCTGTGGTTGAGGTAGTAACTGCTGTCTAGTTCTTGCTCTTGGATTGAAAAACAAATGG
This sequence comes from Tarsius wallacei, assembly GCA_963574415.1. NCBI lineage: Eukaryota > Metazoa > Chordata > Mammalia > Primates > Tarsiidae > Tarsius > Tarsius wallacei. The sequence continues at coordinate 20,889 of CAUYQG010035341.1, read as the reverse complement.
CTGGGAGTCAGCAGGGGGGGAACCGAGTAGCAAAAGGTCGACCTTGTTGTGTCTGGAAAAAGAGATACGTAGGCATCTGGCTGGCAACATAAGATACATTTTATGGGTGCAGGGCTAGATGGAAAACCTAAATAAGCTTGTGAAAAATAAATAAAAATGGACAGAGCCTTGAGCTCCCCCCAGGAAGAGGATTCCTATCATTTTCGTCTTTTCTTTTTCACCGCTTCCCGATTCCCCTGCCTCAAGCCCTGACTCTTTCCCGGAGCTGGACTCCAGCAAGTTCCTCTGGGTATATTCCCAGTAGGGGGATTGCGAGGTCTAATGGAAGGTCAATCTAGTTCTTCTAGAAATCGCCGCACTGTTTTCCAAAAAGGTTGCACTATTTTGCATTCCCACCAGCAGCGTAGAAACTTTCCTTTTTCTCCACATCCTTGCCAGCATCTGTTGTTGTTTGTTTCATTAATAATGGTCATTCTGGCCATTACCTTGCTAATTTATGGTGTAATCATGTGCTCTTTGAGCTATGACCAAGCCATGTTTTCTTAAGCTTTGGCCCCTTCCCTACCTTGGAGAGATAAATCACCTCTTTCTCTCTCTCTCTAATTTATTTTCTAAATAAGCTAAATTTTCTAATCTAAAAAATAATAATAATGACCATTCTTACCAGGGTTAGGTAGTATCTCAATGTGATTTTGATATGCTTTTCTCTGATGATTAGTGAGGCTGAGCACTTTTTCATGTGTCTGCTGGCAACCCATATATCTTCTTTGAGAAGCTTCTATTCATGTTTTCTGCCCACTTTTAATTTTTTATTTTATTTTAAAGATGTGAGGTACAATTCAGGGTTAGGTATACAAACACTGATTATGCAGAAACCCTTGTTGGTGAGGTGTGCCCCTCCATACCCTAGAAGTTTCCCTCAACTGCCAATCTCATCCCTCCTCCTCTGGTGGTTTCCCACTCTTGCCAATCCCTTTCTTAGAGTTTATTATAATTGTTCAAGGTCCACTAAAGAGTGAGAACATATGGTACTCTGTTCTTTGTTTCTGTAATAGATCACTGAGTATGATCCACATTAAATTCATCCAAGTTGCTGCCAAGTCCATATGTTTTGTTCTTCTTTATGGCTTCATAATATACCATTGTGTATACAAACCACATTTTTTAAATCCAGTTCAGCTTCAATGGGCAGCAAGGTTGATTCCATGCTTTTGCTATTGTAAATAGAGTTGTAACAGACATGCGTATGCAGGTATCTCTTGTGTAGAGTGATTTGAGTTCCTCTGGGTATATTCCCAATATCGATGGGTCAAATGGAAGGTCAATTTCTAGATCTTTCAGAAATCACCACATTGTATTCCAAAGAGGTTGCACTACTTTGCATTCCCACCAGCAGTGTAGAAGCATTCCTTTTTCTCTGCGTCTTCGCCAGCATCTGCTGTTTGTTTTTATTAATGATGGCCATTCTTGCTGGGGTTAGGTGATATCTCAGTGTAGTTTTGATATGCATTTCTCTGATGATGAGTGAGGCTGAACACTTTTTCATGTGCCTGTTGGCTGCCCATATCTCTTCTTTCGAGAGGTGTCTATTCATTTCTTTTGCCCACTTTTTAATGGGGCTGTTTGTTTTTTTCCTTTCAGCGCATTTGTGTTCCTTGTAGATCCTAGATGTTAGGCCTTGTCAGACATACAGTTGGCAAATATGTTTCCCCATTTTGTGGGTTGTCTCCCTGCTCTTTTGATGGCTTCTTTTGCTTTACAGAAGCTCATCATTTTGATGAGATCTCACTTTTCTATCTTATTACTTATGGTATGGGCACTTAAGATTTTGATCAGGCATTGGTTGCCAATTCCAATTTCCATAAGGGTGTCTCCTGCGTTTTCTAAGATTCTTATAGTTTGAGGTTTTATGTTTAGGTCTTTGATCCATTTAGAGTTAATTTTTGTGTATGGTGATAGGTAGGGGTCCTGCTTTAATCTTCTGCAAGTGATCATCCAGTTAAAAAAAAAATAAAATACCTTGGCATCTTCCTAATCAGAGAAGTGAAAGACCTTTACAATGTGAACAAAACACTGCTCAAAGAAATCCAAGAAGACACAAATAAATGAAAAAATATTCCATGATCATGGATAGGAAGAATCAACGTTGTTAAAATGTCCACTCTACCAAAGGAAATCTACAGATTTAACACAATACCCATTAGGTTACCAACATCATTCTTCTCAGACCTGGAAATGACAATACAGAAATCCATATGGAAACATAAATGACCACAAATAGTCAAAACAATCCTTAGCAAAAGAAACAAATCAGGAGGTTTCACATTTCCAGAAATCAAACTTTACTACAAGGCTACAGTAATCAAAACAGCCTGGTATTAGTACAAGAACAGGCATATAGACCAATGGAACAGGATAGAGATTCTGGAAGCAAAGCCTCAATTTCTAAACCAATTAATCCTTGACAAAGCCTCCAACAACAACCACTGGGAAGAGGAGAACCTATTCAGTAAGTGATGCTGGGAACATTCACTATTTCTTAAGTATACTCTAAAAATGCATTTTTTCAAGTAGGTTTCTTCTATGTTATCTTGTAGGAATTGTATAGTTTTGCATTTTACATTTAGGTCTATGATATAGTTTTTTAGTTAATTTTTGTGAAAGGTGTAAGTTTTCTGTCTAGATTAATCGTGCTCTTTTGTTTTGTTTTGTTTTATGGATGCCCAGTTGTTCTAGCATCATTTGCTGAAAGACTATCTTTGTCTCATTGCCATAATTCAGTTGACTATAGGAAGGTATATATCTGGACTCTCTTTTCTGTTCCATTAATCTATTTATCTATTCTTTTGCCAATACCGTATTGTCTTGATTACTGTAGCTGTATAAGTATTAAAGTCAGGTAGTGTCAGTCCTTCAACTTTGTTCTTTTCCTTTAATATTGTGTCAGCTATTCTAGGTATTTTGTCTCCTCACATAGACTTTAGAATGAGTTTTGGATGTACATATAATAATTTGATGAGATTTTGATTGAGATTACATTAAGTCTGTAGATCAATTTGGAAAGATTTGATATTTTGACATTATTGAGTCTTCTTACCCAAGAATGTGGAGTATCTCTCCATTTGTTTAGTTCTTTTTTTATTTCATTCAACAGAGTTTTGCAGTTTTTCTTTTATAGGTCTTGTATATTTTGTTTGCTTTATACCTAAGTGTTTGTTATTTTAAGTTTGAATGTAAATGGCACTATGTTTTATTTTTCAAATTCTATTTGGTCATTGCTGGTATACAGAAAAGTGATTGACTTTAGTACATTAGCATTGTATTCTGAAATCTTGCTATAATCAGTGATTGGTCCCAATAGTCTTTTTTCTACTATTTTAGATTTTCTATATAAATGATTATATTATTTGTTAACAAAAACAGCTTTACGTATTCCTTTCCAACCCATATAATTTGTATTTCCTTTATTCATCTTATTGCATTATCAATAACTTTTAGTACAACGTTGAAAAGAAGTAGCAAGAGACGACATCTTTGCCTTGTTCCTGGTCTTAGTGGGAAAGCTTACAACTTCTCACCATCCAGTATAATTTTAGCTATGGTCTTCAAGTAGATATTATTTATAAAATTGAAAAAGTTCTTCTTTATTCTTAGTTTACCGAAAGTTTTTTTTATAAATGGGTGCTGAGTTCTGTCAAATGCAGATATCCCCACATGTTTTTTTATTTTTATACTCTTAATATGATAAGTTACATTAATTGATTTTTAAATATTGAGAGAGCCTTGCAGGTCTGTAAAAAAAATCCACTTGATTGTGATATATAACTATTTTTATACATTGTTGGATTTGATTTACTAATATTTTGTTGAGAATTTTTGCACCTATGTTTATGAAATATTGGTCTGTAATTTTCTTTTCTTGTAATGTCGTCTGATTTGGGTATTAGAGTAATTCTGACCTCATAGAAGGATTTAGAAAGTATTCCCTATACTTTTATCCTCTGAAACGGGTTGTAAAGAACTGATATGTTTTCCTTTTTAATTATTTTATAAAATTCACCAATGAATCCATCTTGACCTGATGCTTGTTGTGTTGTAAGATTGTTAATTATTTATCCCACATATTTAATTTATAGAGGACTATTCAGATTGTCTATTACTTATCCTTTAAGTTTTGAAAGATTGTGTTTTTTAAGGAATTGATCCATTTCAACAAGGTTATCAAATTTGTGACCATAGAGCTGCTCATAGTATTTCTTGATTATACCTTTAATGTCCATGTGATCTGTAGTGATTTCCTCTCCTTTATTTCTAATAGTATTAATTTGTACCTTCTTTTTTTTTTCTTAAATATCCTAGCTAGAGATTTTTGAATTTTATTGGTCTTTTGAAAGAAAAAAACTAGATTTTGATTTTATTGAGTTTCTTCATTCTTATTTATATTGACTTATGCTCATATGCTTATTTTTATTTTTCTATTTACTTTGGATCTAATTTGCTCTTCTTTTTCTAAATTTATAAAGTAGAAACTTAAATTACTAATTTCAGATCTTATTGTTTTTCTACTATGTACACTTTCTACTGTAAATTTTCCTCTAAGCACTGTTTTTGCTACATCTCATTAATTTGGTAAGTTGTGTTTTCATTTTCATTTAATTGTTAACATTAAAAAAAATTTCTCCTGAGATTTCTTATCTGACCCAAGTGCTATTTAAAAGTTTGTTGTTTGATATTCATGTATTTTGGAATTTTCTAGTTATCTTTCTGTTGCTGATTTTTAGTTTAATTCATTGTGATGTGACATAAGGTGGTGTATGGTTTCTATTCTTTTAAATTAGGTAGAGTGTCTTTTATGGCTCAGAACTGCTAAATATTCTATGTGTGCTTTAGTAGAATATGTGCTCTACTGTTTTTGGATAGAGTAGTCTATAGATGTTCATTATTTCCAGTTGATTTATGGTGCTTTTTTAGCTATGTCTTACTGATTTTCTGCCTGCTGGATCTAACCATTTTTGATACAGGATTATTGAAGTCTCCAACTATAATAGTGATATCCAATTTCTTTTGAAGTTCTACATTTTTGCCTCACTAAATTTGACATCCTCAAGTTATGTTCATGCATGCTAGCAATTGTCATTTCTTCTTGGAAAACTGACACCTTTATCTTTATGTTCTACCTTTCTCTATTCCTAATAGTTTTTTTTTCTTTGAAGTTTTCTATGTCTAAAATTAATATGGGTTCTCCAGCTTTCTTTTGATTACTGCTAGCATGGCATATTTTTCTCCATACATTCACTTTATATGTGTCTCTATATTTTATACAGGCTTATCATAGACGACACATAGTTGGATCTTGTTTTTTGACCCACTGTGATAATCTTTGTCTTTTACTTGGTGTGTTTTGACTATTAATATTTATAATTGTCATTGGTATAGTACATAGGAAATATGTCTCATATTTGTTACTGTTTTCTATTTGTTGCCCTTATTTTTTATTACTATTTTTGTCTTCCATTTTATTTTTACATTTTATGATCATAAATGAGCATTTTACAGAACTCAATTTTCTCCCTTTTCTTAGCATACACTGTTTTTTTCTTTTTTTACTTGTACTGGTTGCCCTAAAGTTAGCAATGTACATTTACAACTAATCCAAGCCCATTTTCAAATAACACTATACAACTTTAAGCATAATGTAAGCAACTTAAAATAACAAAATAATTCTTATTTGTCTCTCCTATCCCTTGTGTGACTGCTGTCATTCATTTTACTTATATAAAAATAACATAAATAAGCACAAATGTACATGCATATGTATATGCACCTATGTAAAACTTTTGTATAATTATAAACAGGTACATTGTTGCTTTTATTTTGAACAAATACTTATCTGTTAGGTGAATTAAGATTAAAAATAAAAAATTATTTTATCTTAATTTATTATTTTATGTTCTTTATGTAAACATAAATTTCTGACATGCATCATATTTCTTCTCTCTAAAGTAATTTTTAATTATTTTTGCAACTGAGATCTACTAGAAAAAATTCCCTCAATTTTTATGTGTGTCAGAAATACCTTATTTCTTCTTTAGTTTTGAAGGATAATTTTATAGGGTAAAGGATCTTTGATTGTTTCGTTTTGTTTTTCCTCTCCACACTTTAAATATTTATCTCTTTTCCTCTATAGTTAAGGTAATTTATTTTTCTGGCATCTTACAGAATATTTTCTTTTCTTTCTTTTTTTTTTTTTTGAATTGGAGTCTCACTCTGTAGCCCAGACTGAAGTGCAGTGGCCGCTCCCGGCCACTGTAGCCTCGACCTGCTGGGCTCTGGCAATCCTTCCACCTCAGCCTTCCAAGTAGCTGGAACTACAGGCATGTGCTACCACGCCCGGCTAATTTTTTTATTTATTGTAGAGATGAGGTCTCACCAACTTGCCTAGGCGGGTCTTGAACCCGTGGGCTCAGGCAATTCACTCACCTCAGCCTCCTAAAGCGCCGGATTACAGGCTGAGCCACCAAGCCCGGCAGAATATTTTATGTTTAATTTTCTATAGCTTAAATGATGTGGCTTGATGTAGTTTTTTGTTTGTTTGTTTTCACCTGTTTGGCATTATTTGAAATTCCTGGGTATGTGTTTTGGTGTCTGAAATATTATAATAAAATTATCACTCAATAGTGTGTCCAAAAAAATTTTTGTCCCTGTCCTTCTTTACTTACTTTTTTTTTCTTTTTCTTTCTTAGTTCTGTTTTCTTTCCTTTTTTCCTTTTCTTCCTTTCTTTTTTCTTTCTTTCTTCTTCCTTCTGTCCTTTCTTCCTTCCCTCCTTTTTTTCTCTTTTTGATATTTCCATCAAATGTATGTTATACCTTTTGTAGTTGTCTCACAGTCCTTGGGTATTTTGTGCTACTTTTTAAAGAAATTGACACATAATAATTGTACATATTTATGGGATAAAATGTGATATTTTGATACATATATACATTGATCAGAGTAGTGAGCATGTCCATAACCTTGAACATTTATCATTTCTTTGTAGTTATAACATTTTAAAAAATCCTCTCTTGTAGCTATTTTAAGCTGTAAAATACCTTATAGTTGATTAAATTCACCCTACTGAACAATAGAACACCAGAACTTATTTTTTTATTCTAATTCTGAGTTTGTATACATTGACCATCATCTCCCCATTTTTCCCTCACCCCTTCCCTCCCCAGTGCCTTATAACTACTATTCTATTTATTACTATGAGGTCAACTAATTCATGCAGGGGCACCCCCAAACCCAAAATTTATTTATAAAATATTGTGTATTTATTCTTACATGTTTAAACTTCAGTCATCTTCAAAGTGCTCTCTGTTAGATGCAGTACACCTATTGAGACGTTTTTCTCACTGTTCAAAACAGTTTTTGAATTTATTGATTTTGATGCCTTTTAGTGCTTCTGCTGTTTTTTGTTTCACATCTTCCACATCAAACATTTACCTTTGAGGATTTTTTTTTATCTGGGGAAACAAAAAATAAAGTAGCTCAGGGCAAGATTGGGTGATCAGGGAGGGTGGAATATGAGGGTCATGTGGATTTTGGTCAAAAACTGCTGAACACTCAGTGCTGTGTGGGCAGGTATGCTCATAAATTATCCATTATAAAACAGACAAACGTGTTGAAAGACTCTTTAAAAAAAATGCTAAAGCATATCACAGCCTGTCAGAATGCTAACTGGTACACTGATGCCAATGAACACTAACCTAGCGGGAGAAGCCTGTACTACAAGTGACCCACCTTAGAAAAAAATTCAGATTTGGGGGGGGTCTCCTCTCATAGATTCCACTTATGAATAAGAACATGCACTATTTGGCTCTCTGTCTGGCTTATTTCACTTAACATAATATTTTATGTATTTATTCATGTTTTCACAAATAACACATTTATATATTCTTTTTTTAAAAGGCTGAATAGTATGCTATTGTGTAGATATACCATATTTTTCTTTTATTCATTTATCTATTGTTGGACACAGGTTGATTTAATATCTTGGCTATTGTAAATATTGCTGTAATAAATATGGGTATGTAGATATCTCTTTGATATATTGATTTTAAAAAAATATATAACCAGCAATGTGATTTCTGAATTATGTGGTAGTTCTATTTTTGGTTTCTTGAGGGCCCTCCATACTGTTGCACTAATGAATGCACTAATTTACATTTCCACTAACTGTGTAAAATGTTCCCTTTCTTTCAAATTATCACCAACACTTGTCATCTTTTGTCTCTTTGATAATAACCATTCTAACTTGAGTTGAGGGTTTTGATTTGCATTTTTCTTATGATTTCTGGTACTTTACTAAATCAGTTTGTAGATGCATGAATTTATTCCTAGACTGTATACTCTGTTCCATTGTTTTGTGTCTATTTTCTATGTGAATACCATGTTATTTTGGTTATTATTGCACTGTGGTATATCTTGCAATTAGGTTGTGTGATACATTTAGCTTTTATTTTTCTCAAGATTGCTTTGACTGTTCAGGTTCTTTTTTGATTCTGCATAAACATTAGGATAATTTGTTTATTTGTGTGAAGAATGACATTGGTCTTTTTATGGCAGTAGCATTGAATCTGTAGATCACTGTGGATAGTATAAACATTTTAACAATCTTAATTCTTCTAATCTATGAATACAAACTATCTTTTCAATTATTTGTACCCCCTTCAATATCTTTTATAATTGTTTTGTAGTTTTCGGAGTAGAGACCATTTACTATCTTGGTCAAATTTATTCCTAGGTGTCCTTTTTTTGGGGGGGGGGTGAGGATATCTATTATAAATGGAATGGAATTCTTGATTTTTTAAAATATTTCACTATTAGCACACAGGAAGGCTATTGATTACTGTATATTGATTTTATATACTATAATTTTGCTGAATTGTTTGTTAGTTCTAATACTTTTTTTTGCAGGGGGTTCAGGCTTTTCTATATATAAGATCATGCCATCTGTAAACAGGGATAATTTGATTTCCTTTTTGCCAATGTGGATGCCTTTTATTTATTTTATTATTATTATTATTATTTTACCTAGTTGCTCTGACCAGTACTTCCAGTACTATGTTGAATGACAGTGGTGAAATTGGACATCCTTGTCTTGTTCCAGACTTTAGAGGAAAAGCTTTCAATTTTGCCTCATTTTATATGTTATTTGTGGGTTTGTCATATATGCCTTTTATTTTGTTGGAGCACAGTTCTTCTTTACCTAATTTGTTGATAATTTTTAATTATTAATAAAGGCTGAATTTTGTTAAAATCTTTTTCTGCATCTATTGAAATAATATAGTTTTTGCCCTTCATTCTGTTAATGTAATGTATTACATTTAGTGATTTATGTATGTTAAACCATCATTGTGTCCTTAAGATGAATCCCATTGATCATAGTAAATGATTTTTTTAATGTGCTGCTGTTTCTATTTTCTAATATTTTGCTGAGCATGTTTGCATCTATGTTTGTCAGAAACGTTGGCCCGTAGTTTTCTTTTTGTTGTATCATTGTCTGGTTTTGGGTATCAGGGCAATGCTGGTTTCAAAGAATGAGTTTTGGAACATTCTCCTTATTTCAATTTTCTGGAATAGTTAGAGAACTATTAGTAGTTCTTTAATGTTTGGTAGAATTCAGCAGTGCAATCTTCGGATCCTGGCATTTTATTTGATGGAAAACTTTTTATTACTGTTTCAATTACCTCACTCATTATTGTTCTGTTCATATTTGCTATTTCTTCATGGCCCAATATTCACAGGTTGTATATGTCCAAAAATGTATTTATTTCTTCTAGGTTGTTCAATTTATTGATTTATAATTATTCACAATTGTCTCTCATTATCCTTTATATTTTTTTGACATTGATTTCAATGTCTCTTTTTCGTCTCTGATAGTACTTATTTGAGTCTTCTCTCTTCTTTAGTTCAACTACCTAAGGGTTTGTAGATTTTGTTTATGTTTTTTTTTTTAAACTTTTCATTTTGTTGATCTTTTGTATAATTTTTAATTCTCTGTTTTTTATTTCTGCTCTGATCTTTATTATTTCATTCCATCTACTAATTTTTTAGTTTTTTTCATTCTTCCTTTTCTAGATTCTTGAGTTGCAATATTAGGTTGTTTATTTGAGATCTTTCTATTTTTTTATGTAGGCATTTATTGCCGTACAATTTCCTCTTTTAACTGCTTTAGCTATATGGCATATACTTTGACATGTTGTGTTTCCATATTAATTTGTATCCACAAAGGTTTTTTTTATAAATTTATTTTCTCATTGGTTATTTAGGAGCATGTTGTTTAATTTCTATATATTTATGTAGTTTCCAAAGTTCTTTCTGTTACTAATTTTTAGCCTTATACTATTAAAATCAGAAAAGATTTTTGATATAATTTCTATCTTCTTTAATTTATTAAGACTTATTTGTGACCTACATATGATCTATCCTAAAGAATGTTCTGTGTGAAGTTGAGAAGAATGTGCATTTTATAGCTGTTGGATGGATTGTTCTTAAAAATATCTGTTAGATTCATTTGGTCTAAAGTACAGTCTAAGTTTGCTATATCTTTGTTGATTTTCTGTTTAGATGATCTCTCCACTGCTGAAAGTTGGGTATTGAAGTTCCCTACAATTGTTGTATTGCTATCTATATCTAATTTATATATAATAATATTGGCTTTACATATGTTGGTGCTCTGGTGTTAAGTGCACATATATTTACAATTGTTATATTATGATGTTGAACTGATCCCTTTATCATTACGTAATGATTTAAAAATTTTTTTTTATTTAAAGTCTAATTTTTTGATATGAGTATGGTTATTTCTTCTTGCTTTGATTTCTGTTTGCCTGAGATCTTTTTACATCCCTTCACTTTTGGTCTATGTGTGTTATCTAGAGGTGAAGTGAATCTCTTGTAGGCTGCCTATAGTTGGAAAGTTTTTAACTTATTAGTATTTTGTTAATCTATCTTGCCATTGTATACCTTTAAGTTGGGAGACACATTTAACTTACACTCAAGGTTATTATTGATAGATAACAACCTATTTATGCCATTTTGTTAAGACTTTGGTAGTTTTTTATGGATCTTTTATTTCTTTATTTCTCTTTTATTATTTAGCTTTGTGTTTTGGTGGCTTTCTGTGGTGTTAAGCTTTAATTCTTTTATCTTTCTCACTTGTGTATCTTTTGTAATTTATTTATTTGTAGTTACACAAGATTAATCTAAAAAATATTGTAGTTATAATAGACTATTCTAAGCTGGTAACAACTTAACTTTGGTTGCTTCAATATATTCTGGACTTTCATTTTTTGCCTGACCATTTAAATTTTAAATTTTTGTTTCCAGACACACACACACACACACACACACACACACACACACACACACACAGTCCAAATGTATATATATATATAAGAAAACTGTATTGATATTGTGATACTTAATATATTCTGATAACAAAAGATGAATACAAGTGACATTTGACTTCTGTAATTATAAGTGGTGCTCAAAGCAGTTACCATCAGTGTCCAGACAGTTCAAACTACAGTGAACTTCTGCAGGACTTGATGTTGTGTGAGGCCTCCTGGATCTTCCCTTGTGCACATTACACAGTACCATGTGTCTCAAACTTATCACAAATGCATGCAATTGTTGGGCAAGTTTGAAGTTCTGTTGTATACATACCTCCATTGTTATTGTGCTTACACAATGTTCTTGAATTTCAAATACCACTTCAAAATGTTCTTGTCCTCCATATTTCTGTCATTTTCTTTGACTGTCCTACCTGTCACATGATGACACTAGCATTCATTTGATTAATGTCATCTTTTGAGCAAATGTCATGCTACACATTGCTACTGTAATTCAATTCAATTGTTAATTCAATTCAATGTCAAAAAGTAATACATAGATAACATCTCTTAAAAGGTGTATGCATTTTTGGCACTTCTGGTACACACACACACACACACACACACACACACACACACACACTGACTGTGTTGTCTTTAACTATGAATTGTGTCTGTACTTATTTTTGAACATTTTGACTTTGAACTTCATTTTAGAGGTTTGAAAAATTTACATATAACCTTTATGGTACTAGAACATTCCAAGTTTGATTACAAATTTACCTCTATGAGTGAGTTTTGTACTTTAATATGTTTTTATAACAATAATTATTGCCTTTTGCTTCCAGTTGTAGACATCATTTATTTATTTCTCATAAAGTCAGTCTACTGCTAATAAATTCCTTCAGCTTTTGTCTGTTCGGGAAAAAAACTATTTCTTCATTTCTGAAGAATAGCTTTGCTGCATATAGTGTTATTGGCTGACAGATTCCTTTTCTCCTCTTTCTCCCTCTCTTTTCTTCCTCTTCCTTTTCCTCTTCCTCTTCTTCTTTTTCTTCAGCACATTATATTTATCATCTCATTCTTCTCTGGCTTACAAGGTTTCTGCTGAGTAATCTGATGATAGCCCAATGAGAATTCTTTACATTGGAATTGATGCTCTTCTCTTGCTACTTAGAGATTTTTCTCTTTCTCTGTCTTCACATTTTTACTGTTTGAGTATAATGTTCCTAGACCTTTTCGAGGTGAATTTATTTTTATACCTTTGCACTTCCTGAATATAAAAGTCCATCTCTCTCTCAAGAATTGGGAGATTTTCAGCTATTATCTTGTTAAATATGTTTTCTGTGCCTTTCTCTGTTTTTTCTTCCTCTGGAACTCCAATATGCATTTATAAACTTTTTTTTGCTCTGACTGGGTTATCGAAAAACACTTGCCTTTGAGTTTAGAATTTTTTTATTCTGCTTCGCCTAGTCTGCTGTTGAAGATTTTATTTTTTCTTTTTATTAAATTTAGTAAATTCTGTAGTTTCAAGATTTATGCTTTTTAAAAAATGACATCTATCTCTTTGCTGATTTTCTCATTCAGTATGGATTATTTTTCTAATCTACATTCTCCTGTATCTCACTAAGTTTCCTTAAAGATTATTACTTCAAATTCTGCTTTGAACATTCGATGGTGTTTCTTTTTTTCATTGGGGTCCCATATTGTAAAATTATTGTGTTACTTGGAAAGTGTCATTTTTTTCTTCCTTTTAAATATTTCTTGTGTTTCTCTGTTAATACTTGTGCATCTAGTGAAACAATTTCCTCTTTCAATTTTATGGAACAGTTTATGTAGGGAAAAAAACATTTATTCCTTTATATGGGTCATAACAATTATGTAAGTTGTATTGGCTTTGGTTCTGGGTGGAATTGGTAGTGTAGTTTTTGTGCAGTTTCTTCAGCTGTAATCCATGTTTGCAATGTTTGTGAATGTTTCAGTGCCCTAGGTTGTAGTAGTTTGTGGCAGCAGTCACCAATTTTGCTTTAGGTGAGCTCACTGGATTGGTGGTCATGCTGGCAATGTGCACACATGGCTGGTTACATACATGATGATAGACTAATGAGGATTTCCTTACATCAGAATTGATGCTCTTCTCATGCTACTTAAACATTTTTCTCTTTGTCTTTGAATTTTGACTGTTTGATTATAACGTGCCTGGACCTTTTTGTGTTGAATCTATTTTGAGACCTTTGCACTTCCTGAATATGGATGTCATTTTCTGTAGCAAGAGAAGAAGCATTGCAACTTTTCCTGTGAGTATGATAGAATATGAATGGAGCCTCAGTCTTGGAAAACAGAGTGACTACTGGCACCTAGAGCAGGCCATACTCCAGGAGTTGCTCTGGCTTTAATATAACACTGTGCTGTGACACTTTATGTGAAGATGGGTATGGAAAAGGCACAACATGTGTTCCTACTCTGGAGCAATGCAGTCACATGAATTCCAGTTAGAAACCCAAGGCCTATAAGATCTGTGAGATTATCTTGTAGCAAGGACTACAGGTGTCTTCAGTGGGCATAGGGGTGTTGGAGACTCCTGCTTACTTTTTACGCGCAGGAGAAAGTCCCCCTTGACTTCAACCTGATTATATCAAGAAAGATGGGGCAGGAGAATCAGGATGAATTCCCCCTACCATGTTGCCATCTTGGGTGTCTATGCCCCACTAGTATTTTGATACTCCTTTGCTTCACTTCAGCATTTTCCTTTAAATACTATAGTCAAGTTTTGCTGACCATTTGTTGTGGTCCTTTTTTTGTGTGAATCTATTGAGTATCAAGCACCTCTTGTAAGACATTTTGCTGAAGTCTCTCAAAAAATCTACACTTATTATTATTTCAATAAATTTGTGGGTGTACAATTAGTTTTTGGTCTAGGTTTTACATGTCCCCTCCACCCCCATCAGTGGCCATTGTACCTGATTGGTGATTTTTTTGTCCCTTCACCCCTTCTGCCTGCTTCAGAGTTTCCAGTGTCCATTACACCATTCTCAATGTTTTTGTGGATCCTTGTTTTAATACTCATTTATAAGTGAGAACAAGCAGTGCTTGGGTTTCAGTTTGTGAGTTAGTTCACTTAGGGTGATGTTCTCCAATTTCATCCAAGTTGCTGCAAAATACATGATTTCATTCTTTTTTATAGCTGAATAGTATTCCATGGTGTATATATACCACATTTTCATTATCCACTGATTATTTGATGGGCATTTAGGTTGATTTCACACCTTTTCAACTGTAAATTATGCTGCTATGAACATATGGGTACAGCATTTGACAAAATGCAGCATCCCTTCATGATGTGTTCCTCAAAATAATAAAAGCCATATATGACAAACCCACAGCCAATGCTATGGAATTGGCTAAATGGAAAAAAGTTGAACACATTTCCCCTTAGAACTGCAACAAGAAAAGGAAGCCCACTTTCATCACTCCTATTCAATATAGTACTGAAAGTCTTATGCAAAGCACTCAGGTAAAAAAAAAAAAATAAAAATATCCAAATTAGAAAATAAAAAATAAAATATCTGAATGCCAACAATATGATTTTATACCTTGAGAATGCTAAAGATTCCTTCAAAAGACTCGAACTTGATAAATGAATTTGGTAAAAGTTTGTGATAAAATATCAACACACACAAATCAGTCGCACTGCTATACACAAATAGCAAACAAACTGAGAATCAAATCAAGAACTTGATTTAATTTCAATAGCAGCCAAATAGCTAAAAACACTTAGGAGTATATTTAACCAGGAAGGTGAAAGATCTCTACAAAAAATTTAAAAACTACAAAACTCTGATAAAATAAATCGTAGAGGACATAAAAAAAGGAGAAACATCCCATACTCATAGATTGAAATAATTAACATTGTTAAAATGACCATATTACACAAAGTATCTACAGATTCAATGCAATCCCCACCAAACTACCAGCATTATTTTTCACAGAATTAGAAAAACAATCCTAAAATTCATATGGAACCAAAAAGAGTTAGAATAGCCAAAACATTCCTAAGCAAAAAGAATAGAGACAGAGGCATCATATTGCCTGACTTCAAATTATACTACAAAGATGTAGTAATAAAACAGTATGGTACCGGTACAGGAACAGACACACAGACCAATGGAACTGCATAAAGACTGAATAGAAATAAACTCAAATGCCTACAACCAACTGATTTTCTACAAAGCAGGCAAAAACATACACTGGGAAAAGGACACCATACTCAACAAATGGTGGTGAGAATACTGGATAGCTATAGGCAGAAAAATGAGACTTGATGCCTATCTCTCCCAATATACAAAAATTAACTCAAAGTGGATTAGACTTAAATGTCAGATCTGAAACCATAACAAATCTAGAAGAAAACCTAGGAAAAACTCTTCTGAACACTAGCCTAAGCAAATAATTTATGACTAGAATCCCCAAAGTAAATGCAACAAAACCAAAAAAATCTACCTTTTTTAGTCTTTTTTTTCTTCTCTCTCTCTTTGTGTATCGGCTTTGGAAGTTTCTATCAGTATGTCCTCAATCTCAAACATTCTTTTCTTAATTGTAGCTAGTCTGCAAATAAGTCCATCAAAGGCATTCTTTATTTCTATTTGTGTGTGTGTGTGTGTGTGTGTGTGTGTGTGTGTGTGAGAGAGAGAGAGAGAGAGTTTTAATCTGTAGCATTTGTTTTCAGTTCTTTCTTAAGATTTCTACATCACTGCTTACATATCCAAATTATTCTGGCAGGCTCTACACTTTATTTGCTATAATTTTTATATTTTTTGGTATTTATTTTAGAATTTTGGGGTACATTTAAGGATTTGCTACATAAGTAAATTGCATACAGGTTAGGTTTGGGCTTCTAGTGAGTCTTCTTTCCCCTTGGTACTGGACATAGTACTCAATGAGAGGTTGTGCAACCCTTATTGCCCCACCTTCACTCCCCTAATTATTAATGTCTGGTGTCAGTTTTTCCCACCTTTGTGCCCATGTGCCCAATGTTTAAGGCCTGCTTATAAGTGAGAACATGTGGTATTCAGTTTTTTTGTTTCTGTAATAGTTCACTTAGAATTATGGTCTTCAACCATGATGCTGCAAAAAACAAACAAACAAACAAAAAACCCAACATTATTTTGTTGCTATTTATGGCTGCATAGTATTTCATTATGTATATGTACCATATTTTCATTATGCAGTCTACTTTCAATGGGCAATTGAGTTGGTTCCATGTTTTGGCTATTGTAAATATTTCTGCAATGAACATACATGTTCAAGTGTCTTTTTTGGTAGAGTGATTTATGTTCTTCTGAGTATATTCCCAGAAGTGGGATTTCTGGATCATGCATTTGCTTTTGAGGACTTAGCCATGAATTTATTACCTACTCCAATGTCCAGTAGGGTGTTCCCTGTTTTCTTCTGAGATTCTTATAGTTTGGTGTTTCACATTTAAGTTCATCTATTTTGAGTTAATTTAAATTTTGTATATGGCAGTAAGTAGGGGTCCAGTTTCATTCTTCTGCATGTGGTTAGCCAGTTTTCCCAAAATCATTTGCTAAATATAGTTTCCTTTCCCCGATGTTTGTTTTTATTGGCGTTGTTGAAGATTAGTTGGTTGAAGGTCTGAGGCTTTATTTCTGGATTCTTTGTCCTGTTCCATTGGTCTATGTGTCTATTTATGTGCCAGTACCATTCTGTCTTGGTTACTGTAGATGTGTAGTAAAGTTTGAAGGTCTGGAGGTGTGATCCTACCAGCTTTGTTATTTTTGCTGAGGATTGTTTTAGCTATTTGGGCTCATTTTTGCTTCCATATAAATTTCTGCATTGCCCTTTCTAGGTCTATAAAAAATCATGCTGGTAATTTGATAGGGATTGCATTGAATCTCCAGATTGCCTTGGGTGGAGTGGACATCTTGATGATATTGATTCTTCCAGTCAATGAACATAGGATGTTCCTCCTTTTGTTTGTGTCATCCTTGATTTCTTTGATCAGAATTTTGTAGTTCTCATTGTAAGGGTCTTTTACTTCTCTGGTTAGATGGATGCCATAGTACTTTATTTTTTGTGTGGCTATTGTGAATGGAACTGTGTTTTTGTCTTGATCCTCAGCCTGCTTATCATTGGAGTATAGAAGTGCAGCTTTTTTTGTACATTGGATTTGTGTCTTGAGACTTTACCAAAGCCATTTATCAGTGTGAAGATGTTTTTGGACTCTCTAGGGTTTCCTGGAAATAGAATTATATCACCTGCAAAGAGAAATAATTTAAGTTTCTCTTTTCCTATTTTGATGATCCTAATTCAATCTCTTGACTGATTGCTATGGCTAAGACTTTCAGTACTACACTAAACAGAAGAGGTGAGAATGGGCATCCTTGTCTTATTCCAGTTCTTAGGTGGAATGCTTTCAGCTTCTGTCTGTTAAGTATGCTGTTGGTTGCAGGTTTGTCATGGATAGCTTTATATTATTTTGAGAAAGGCTCCTTTGAAGCCTAAGTGTTTGAGGGTTTTTATGAAGAAGGGATGCTGGATTTTACTGAATGCTTTTTCTGCATCTAGTAATATAATTATGAAGTTTTTGATTTTACATCTGTTTATGTGATGTATTTATACTTATTGATTTACGTATGTTGAACCAACCTTACATCCAGGGAATGAAACATACCTGGTCATGATGGGTGACCCTTGAAATGTGCTGTTGGATGTAATTTGCTAGAATGTTGTTGTAAATTTTTGCATCTATGTTCATCAGGGAAACTGGCCTGTGGTTTTCTTTCTTTTTTGGGTCTTTGCCATTTTTGTGTATCAGGAAGATACTGGCTTCATAGAATGAGCTAGGGAGAAGTCCTTGCTACTCAATTGTTTGAAATATATACAATATGATGGGTATCAGTTCTTCCTTATATGTCTTGTATGTTTTGTAGAATTCAGCTGAAAAAACCATCTGTCTCACGACTTTTCTTTTTTTTCTTTTGATTAGGAGTTTTCTTATTATTGAGTTGATTTATTGAATTGTTATTAGTCTGTTTGGCATTTCAGTTTTTTCCTATTTCAATCTTGAGAGATTATTTGATGCCAGAAATTTCTCCATGTACTCTAGATTTTCTAGCTTATTCACATAGAGATATTTGTAGTAATCTGACAAACTTTTGCTTTCCTTCAGGGTAAGTTGTAACATTACCTTTTTCATTTCTAATTGTGTTTATTTGCATTTACTTCCTCTTTTTATGCCCATCTGGCCAGAGTTCTGTCAATTTCATTTATCCTTTCAAATAGCCAGCATTTTATCTTCTTGATCCTTTTGTTTTGTTTTGTTTTGTTTTTTGTTTGTTTTGCTTTATTTTGTTTTTTGATTTTTTTGTCTCTATTTCATTTAACAGTGACTTTATTTTAATGATTTCCATTTTTCTAATAATTCTGACCCAAGGTGGCAAAGGCTGCTGTCACATTGCCCCTTCTGGGTGTCATATTGCCCCTTCTCAACATGGAACAGACTACCCCCATAGGTTGTAATACACTGAGTCTCTTTGTTGTGGGAGTCAGCAGCCTTGACATGGAAATCTTGGGAACTGGGCCTCCCTGTGCTCCATGTTGCACCTGCCAATGCCACTCTATTTATTTAGGACACCTGCCAATGCCACTCTATTTATTTAGGACAGTCTTCTGAGCCTGGCCTGTGTGGGAAGGGTACAAGAAGGAGTTCCTGGGCTGTCACTATCTTGACTGAGACTGTAGAGTCTTATGTAAGGTATGTAGAGAAGAAAAGCTGCCATTTTCCTCACCATTCTCATGTTGGAGCTGCTTCTAGGGGTGTCCAGGACTTGGAACTGCCTATCCTCTGCATCCTCATGTAACCATCTGATAGACTCCCAACTTGTATTTTCAGATTGACTTTACCTTCTATCACATCTCAGCACTACAATTCTAAAGGCCTATTTATAGCAGCATCCTTGGTTTTACTTTCTGCAGTTATTCCATGTCTAAGTGTCAGTCTTTTAGTGAGCCCATGACTTTGAATTAAAAAAAAAATGTTATATATTACTATTATGGTTGACCACAGGTGACTGAAGTTGCACAAGTATTTATCAGTTGTTTTACTTTGTTTTGTTTCTCTCTCTTAGGTGAAAGAGGATTGCTAAGTCAGACTGGAACTATATATTTTACCTTTCTCATCTGGAAAACTGAAGAAACTGGAGTTGGATATTCTCTTTTCTTTAGGTCAGTTAGTTTCTGAAAATACTCCAGTAGGTTAGGCTCTAGTTAACTAGATTCTCCCAAAAGCAGATCTCTCTCTCTCTTTTGTGATATGTACTGTGAAAATCTAGTCAAGTTCCTGGAGGTAAAACTTACAAAATTGTAGGAGCTTCCCAATACCGTGTTCCCTTTGAGATTTAACCTCTAAGAATTGTCCACATAGAACCTTCAACAATTTTTCAATTTAATTTTAGGTTTTCTTTTTCTCTTTTTAATCTTGGCATTGATTCCAACAATGGTTTTCTTTCATGATTACTTATATTCTCATATCTGTTTTTCCAGTCTTGGGATCAGTAACTTGCCTTATGTCCTACACTCTCTTAAGGATCCTAGGACATTTGTTGATTTTTCAGTCTGTTCAGCTTTTTCTTGTTGTTAAGATGGAATGATGTTTTCCAAACTCCTTACATGTAGAACTGGAAACCAGCAGTTCAACTCTCCTCTTTTTTTTAAAAAAAATAAGACTTTAAAAACCTGATTGCTTATGTCACTCTGATTTGAATAATATAGACTGAATATTATTGAATATTATAGTATGATTATTTATACCTCTTATTTTATTTTGATGGGAAACATTCAAGTAACAAAGATGGTTGCAGAGGATCCCTACTTTCTATTAAAAATAGTCCCACTCTTTTGAAGGACTGATATTTCCCACACATCCTTCTCTTTTTTATCACTGCTAAATCCCACCACTGATTGTTAAAGATTCCTTCCCTCTGGTTTTTATACTTTTACTAGGAAAAGAGGGACAATCTTTTCATGGCTAAGTTGTGAAAACATGGGAGAAAATCTTTTCAAACTTGGGATATACAAAGATTTCTTAAATAAAACACCAAGAGAAAGCCACTAAAAAAACAGTAATAATAACTTGACTTAATCAAAAATTAAACAGTTTGAAAAAACAACAACATTAAGAATATTTTTTAAAAAGTCAAACTATGGGAGAAAATGTTTCTAAAACATGTCAAATAATGAGCTTGTGTCAGGATATATAAAGAAAATTTGCAGAGCAATAATAAGACAAAAAAACAAATTTTAAAATGGGCAAAGTTTTCCAAAAACACTTTACCAAAGAAGATATATGAGCCTGGCTCGGTGGCTCAGCCTGTAATCCTGCGCCTTTGGGAGGCTGAGGTGAGTGGATTGCCTGAGCCCGCGGGTTCGAGACCCGCCTGGGCAAGTGAGACCTCATCTCTACAATAAATCAAAAAATCAGCCGGGCGTGGTAGC
>CAUYQG010035340.1:0-26446 GCA_963574415.1 Tarsius wallacei | reverse complement strand
TCTGAAAAACATCACTAAAAGTTTCTTCTGAGCTGTTTTCCTTAGAAATAGGATGCTCCAAATAGGAAAACAATGAAGGAATTCTAACAAGAGGAAACTACCAAGGGGCTTGAAAGACTAGAGGGCCTTGAGAAGGAAATTCCTCATCCATGAAAGAATGTGCATCTGTGTGAGGTGCTTCAGGAGGGTTGCCAGGTGCACATTCTTCTGCACAGATGGAAATACTCCACACAAAGACTGCTCCAAAGTCTTGGGTCAGAAACTGTTGTTCTGGCCCCCAGAGACTTTATTATGGAAATAACCTGTTTCCCTGGATAATTTGAATAAGGAAGTTAAGTTTGTAAAGGATTAGAATAGTTAAAAAGATCATAATATGCATCAGTTAATTTTGGATATAAGTTCTGTTTTAAAGTTGTTCAATGGGAAGTTTTATGATTTTATATAAGAGTTTTTAAGTTCATAATTTTAAGGTCTTACATTAATGGATTGTGGGGACTGTTTTACTTCAAGATAATATCGTTATTTGGAATGGCGTTGTTTTGGGGTGGAGATAGTCTCCACCCTTAGAGAGAACATTAGCCAAGCATGGAGAAGAATACTTAAACTTAAGCATCATTTTAACCTCACAAAAAATCCATGTAATTTGTTGTAAGTGATTTGTTTTGTAATGATGCTTTTAACTTGCTCTGTGGTGGTAACTTGCAGAGATTATTTCCCTTGTAGAGAGAAATATAAGCTCGCTACTAACTCACATTAAATGGCTTCTGCTCAAATCTGAACAGTTGTCCAAGTCTTTCTCTCTCTCTCTTTCTCTCTCTCTCTCTCTCTCTCTCTTTCTTTCTCACAATCGCCGACACCGTCTCCATCTTTGGGGTACCCTGAACCCAGCAGAAGCTGGACTCCAGCAATTACTGGCACTCTGTTTAGTCAGATTCTAAATATGACATACTGCTTCTCCTTTTAAGTCTGCAGTGACCCCCACCATTTTCACAGTTTATTCCACTGGGAGGTACTAAGAGAAAAGAGAGAAATGTGGATTCAAGAATAATTAGTTTGACAAGAGAAAGAAAGGCGGTTTTAAGAGTGAATCCTTATAAAGAAATGTAACATGTTTCTGAAAATTAATTGGTAGTCGGAGTTAGTCATTAATCCCACTATGAACCCATCTCCCTCCTCCCACATGACAAATAGATGAGGGTATTCTTTCCTCTGTAGTTAAGATGAAACCTGGGATATAGATTGCAATATAATAGTGCCATAGTGCAGGATTTCTTATAATCAACACTTTCAATTTAAATATATATAAATAAATAGAAAATTGGAATGTGACGCTAGTCAATAAATTAATCAGGTTATAAACAACATGAACATAGAGGTAAAAATTACATAGCCCTTGGCATGCAGTCATTGATTTGGGGAATGCATTCTTTTCTATTATTAACACCAAGGAGGAATAAAAGCAGTTGGTATTCCCATGGAATGATAAAAGTATACATTTATGTTCTTGCTCTAGGGCTATGTTAATTTCCCCTTTTTTCATAATCTAGTTTAAAAAGAACTGAATTGTGTGGCCCATTGACAAAACATTGGTTCACAGTATTGATAGTATTATTTAAATAAGACTGAATGAGCAAGAAGAAACAAGTAAATTATAGATTTTGTTAAGTCCTGTATGTACCAAAAAGTGGGAGATAAACATAAAGAAAATCCAGGGATCTGCCCCATGAATGACGTTTTTAGGATTTATGGCATCCAGGGACATTTCCTCTAAAGCAGAGGTCACATTGTTGCATTACTTCCCCACTACTAGAAGGAAGCACTATGCTCTCCATGTCAGCTTAGGCTATGAAATGTCCACACTTGGGGACTCTTCTCTGACACATTTACCAGCAGATACATTGAATTCAACATATTAACAAATTGAATCTAGCATTATCTATAAAGAATAATTCTCCATGATGTAGGGTACGTTGACTCAGAAATGAAAGATTAGTTTAGCATTGGAAAGTGAATCTAATGTAAAGTGCCACATTAAGAAGACAAAAATATATGTAATAAGATCTATTTGACCAAATTCACCACTTATTTGTGATTTAACATAAAAACCTCTGCCAGGAAAAGTGGCTTACACCTGTAACCCCAGCAGGGAGGCCAATGTGGTAGGATCAATTGAAGCTAAGAGTTCAAGACCAGCCTAGGCAAAATAGAGAGACCTGTCTTTAAAAAAACATAAAAAAATTAACCAGGTGTGGTGGCATACCTGTAGTCCCAGCTATTTGGGAGTTGAGACAATCCTCATGACCACAGGAAGTCGAAGCTACAGTGAGCCTTGATCATGCCACTGCACTTCAGCCTGGGTGAGACCCTAAATCAAATAAATAAATAAATACACTAAGAATAGAAGAAAATTTTTTCAAATGAATAATGGGCATTTAAGAGACTTCTACAACTAACAACTTAGTTAATGGTGAAAAATAAATATGTATCCTTTAAGATTAAGAAAAAAATGCAAACTTTCTGTTCTTACCACTACTACATTTTACTGGAAGCCCTAGCTAGTGCAAAAAAAGTAATGAATGCATGAATGAATGAATGAATGAATGAATGAATGAATAATGTATGTCACACTCATTTTAGAATAAGAAGATTATATTCAATTGCAAACAACATAATCAGGTATATAGAAAATTCTAATGAAACTACAAAAATAAGCATTATATCCTGTGACAATGTACAAAAATCAATTGTATTTTTATATACCAGCAACAAAAAAATTATAATTAACCTTTTAATAGAATTAAAACAAATGAAATACTTAGGGATAAATTTGGCAATATGTACAAAACTTGTACATAAAAATCTACAAAAGATCGCTGACAGAAACTAAAGAAAACTTAAATAATTGGTGTTATTATTGCCATTTTTTACACACTGAAAAACTGAATATTATTAAGATGTCAGTTTTTTTTATCATTGATCTATAGATTCAATGAAATCCCAATCAATATTTCAGCAGAAGTTTTTATAGAAGTTGACAAGCTGATTCTAAAGGAACTATAACCAAAATAATTAGAAAGAGAAAAACAAAGTTAGAGAACTTAGGCCACATAATTTCAAGATGTATTATAAAGCTACAGCAATCAAAATAATATGATATAGTCTCAAGGATACTTATATAGATTAATGGAATAGGGTAGACTAGAAATAGACCTACATATCTGGTCAATTGATTTATGACAAAGGTAAAATGTAATTTAATGAAAAAAAGAAAAATCTTTTTAACAAATAGTCCTGGGCAACTGAATATGAAAAAAGTGATTCTCTACCCTTACTGCACATCCTATGCAAAATTAAATCAAAATATCTTTTATACATAAAGCTTAACACTAAAACTATCAAACTTGTAAAAGACAACAAGAAAATAAGTCTGCACATATTAGATGTAGGCAAAGCTTTCTCAGATGTAATCCAAAAAGTGTGAATCCTTAAAAAAATAAATTGGAGTTTATAAAATTTTTAAATGTTTGCTTTCTAAGAGGCAATATTAAGAAAATGAAAAGGCAAGACATAGACTTGAAAAAAATTTAATGTATTTTATACACACACATATTTGTTACATACACACGTGTAACAAAGGTCTTGAATTGAGAATATAAAATATATTCTACAAATCAGTGATACAAAGTCAAACCCTCAGTAAGGGTATGGGCAAAAAACTTGAGAATGCATTTCACAGAATAAAGATGCATATATGGCCAATAGGTCAATTAAAAGATGCTCAGCAACATTATTCAGTACAAAAATGCAAATTAAATCTAAATGCAAATTAATACTACTTGTGAACTGAAATAACTAAAGTTAAAAATGACTGAAATATCAAGTTCTGGAAACATATGAAGAAAACGGAACTCTCACACATTGATGGTGGTAATGCAAATTGGAGCAACCAGTTTGGAAAAATAGTTGGCAGTTAAATATATGCTTAACATATGACCCCTCTATACCCAAATAAAATAAAATTATATGTTCATAAAAATCTTCCACATGGATTTTCATAGCAGCTTTAGTCATACTAGCCAAATGTCTATCAGCAGGCAAATGAATAATCTATTTTCCGGCATTAATAAAAATAATGATACATGCAACAATTTGGTAGATTCTTCAAAATATGCCAAGTGAAAAAAAACAGATACTAAGTAGTAAAAACTGTATGAAATTCAAGAACAATCAAAACTCATTTTTTACAGAAATCAGTTCAGTGGTTGCTTGAAACTGTGGTCGAGGTGTGTGGGCAAGATTAATATCAAAGAGTTGTGAGGAGATGCCAAGATAATGTATGATTGGGGTTGAATTGTGTCCCCTAAAAAAGATATGTTGAAGTCCCAATCAGCCCTCAGCCTCATACCTCAAGAATCTTATTTGGAAATAGGCTCTTTACAAAGGTAATCAAGTTAAAATGATGTCACTGGGGTAAATCCCTAATACCATATGATTGTTGCCTTTATTAAAAGGGAAAATTTGGACAGAGAGATACATAAGATCAAGGAGGAAGAAGATGGGAGAAGATGACCACTTGTCTGCAATGGTAAATCTAAAAACAAACAAATTCTAAAGATTGCTGGAAAATACCAGAAGTGAATTGTCCTCTAGAGACACCAGAAAGAGTGCTGAAACCTTGATTTCTGACTTCTAGTCTCCAGAATGGAGCTAATAAGTGTTTGTTGTATTAAGCCAGCCAGTTCTGGGTATTTTGTTATGCCTACCTAGAAAACTAATATAATGGGAATGCCTCAATAAAGTTGACTTCTTAAAAATAGACATCACTATAAAGAGCAGTGAAAAATAAATGAACATAAATGAGTTCCTCAGTCTAGTTACTTTTGAGGGGGAAAAAATTGCAAATTCAATGATCTGAAATTAGAGATTCCAGACTCAAGGTGGAAATAGGTAACAACAGATCTTAACATTTCTAAATGAAGAGTCAGTAACATAGATACTAAATAAAAGATAAATTATCTGAAGGATCAATAAGTAAAAAGATACTCGGGTTTATTTCCAGGTTTATGGCATAGATTAGAGATGTTATTAAAAAGTGATGCATTCAACAGAGCATTTGAAGTAACTGCTGATTAGGGATCATACCTCCTTCTCTTTCATCTAATCAGGAGAGTGAAATCGAATTAGAACTAGAGCCTTCCTAATACAATCTTTTCTCTGTCTGCCTTTTCCCCACACTCCTGACTTGGAGCAAAAGATGGTCACTGTCTTACAGGTGTGAGACTGCCTCGGAGACGCTCCAGTCCTGGCTTTGTGTTGATAGGGAAGTTTCCAGAGGTGTTTGAAAAACCTGGAGAATGAAGTGGGGCACAAAATAATATTTGTATCTCTGTTAGAAAAATAGGCCAAGAAATAAAGGCCTGGGGGGGGTGGTTAGCCCAAGTGGTAGAGCGCTCACTTAGCATGTGAGATGTAGCATGATCGATGCCTGCATTCTCCAGCTTTTTGTCCTCTCCTTCCTCCAATTCCTAAGCTACCACTGGTACCTGGTAAATACTTCAACAGTATTTACCTTTCTTTCTTTAGTTTAATGTCACCCTGTTCTGTACTTCTGTACTAGGTTAAAAAAGAAATGACTTACACTAGTATGTGCAAAACAAAAAAGGAAGAGATAAGTCAAAAATGACTTTTACAAATTCAAGTTTCAGGGGCTTCAGTCTGAAGTTAAAAAGTTTTTTCACGGGAAAAACAAACTTTAGGTTTTTGAGTACAAAGTGTGAAAAATAGCCTGGGAGTTGTGTCAGGAGGTACAAAGCAGGAGAGCTTGAATGTGTTGACCTTTTGCTTTTAGTCACATTGACAACCCATGGTCGGGTAAAGAATGAAAATCTGTCTTCTATCAGATTATCTGAGAGTTGGCCAGGTATTAAGAAGAAAGACAAAACAGGAAGGAGAGACAAGGAAGAAGGAAGAGTGATGGTAGGAGATAGCATATTAACTCTGATGGTCAGATTTGCTCTCTAAGGTGAGATTTAATCCTTCTGTTCATCTCTTTTCATAGCTCAATCTGACAAAAATGTTGTGCTCAAAATAAATTGTGACCTAGATCTTTCTCTAACTTCTAAGATGAGCCACATTAAAAAATGTATTTTTGAAATTGTAACACTATCCCGTTTGAAGAAACTTATAGAACTGTGAGATTCTGTATTAACAACACATCATGTGACATTTAGCTGGCCAGAGCAGAGCTAGTTAGTTGGCCAGAGCAGAACTCAAAATGCTGTTTGATCTTTGTATGGGTGGCTTCAGGAAAATCCTGTAGTTCCCTGGGACCTGCTCCTCTTTCCATCCTTCTCTCTTTTCTATAACCCAAATTTCTCTCTGACACTATTTGACTCCTTTCAGTATGGTCCTGTATTTATCATAATAGAAAAATAATTTTATCGATTAATATGTTTTTCTATTTCATGTCCATATTTGTAAATGAAACCAAGAGAAGTTATAAATAACAAAGCGGGTTGTTGAATTTGTGTTTCATATGAACAACTGCTCCCATTCTTAGGATATGCACTCTTGCAAAACTGGGACCATGAAGGAGAGCCCTTAAACAGCCCACACCACCCACAGTTCTACAAAGACCAGTGACTCATGTCTGCACTCACCAGTGACTCTGAAGACAATGCCCTCCCACTCTTCTCAACCACATTTCCTTTTCAGATAAAGAAATTCTCATGAATTTGTTAGACCCTGGCTCAAGCTTCTCATCCTGTATTCAGTCTTTACTGATCTGAAACTACTTTCTCCTTTGAGACTTCTAAGTTACCTGTATAGCATTTCTTCATTCTGCAAATATCAATCAGGCAAAATCCTTACTTGATGCTAGTTATACCCAGAGAAAATGACTACCTTTCTTTCTTAAATGATAATTCTGCTTGGGTGGAAAACAGATTTGGAATCCACTACAACTTGGAAGTAATTGAGCTAGTGTAGCCTTCGCTGGGATAACAGAGGAAAGTCCTCTTCTGTTGGTCTAGGGATCTGAGAATTAGACAAGCATAAGAAAGACTGAAGAAAGGAGTGAGAGTGGGGGGATGGCAAGCACCCAAAGAGCAAACTCTGTATAGCCTCCATCTGTTTTCACATTTGGAAAGGAGATCCTTGAGTTCAGTGGCGATAAATTTTCACAAGTTTTTCCAGAGAAAATGAATACTATAGACTATTTCTGGGCATTTTATCTGCATTAATACATGTATAGCATATAAAATAGGTCCTAATCCACAACAGTTACTCAGTACTAGTATTTACTGTTGTTATGTCAGCTTGATATGGATCATTGGCCTCAACCACTGTACCTGGTGCTCAATAAGAGCTTCAGGAATTAATCCACAGATCAAGATTAAAATTTTCAAGCTTTCTCTTCTTCTACCTCTCCAAGGTTCTCCATCATTCCCTGAGTCCACAGGATGAAAATGCTGTGTGTAGCCTCAGGAACTGGTTGTTCTCTGTGAAATTCAAGAATTCTTCATTACAGACAAGCATATCTGGGGATCACATTGAGGTTTAGATCTAAGATCAGACAGCAGCAAGGAAGTCAAGATCTTTAAAAGGAATACCTGGATCAGAACTAAAGGCTTGTGGTAGACAAAATACTAAGGTCAAATGTATTGATTTCATAGCCACAATTGGAGAGGAATATGGAAAAGATTTCTCAACTATTGAACTTAGAAGCAGGCGCGGGGGGGGGGGGGCGGGGACGGGGGGGAGTAGGTGAGGGAGAATTGAGGACAAAGGGAAATTATTATTTCAGATTCAATATCCCAACAGATACTGAGGACTGAGAAGGAACTGACACCAGGGTTTGCATTGTCTACCTTTCCTTAAAACTTTTTTCAGTCCAACTGAGGTAAAGACCTTATTTTCATTGAGACCCAATGACCTCTTAAAATTCTCTTCCAGCTCCTCCTCTTCTCCTCACCCTGGACTACCAAACCTTACGGACGTGGAAAATTAAGTTTTCAGGAAACAGAACCTTGCCCAGATATGGCACAGATTGCTTGAGGATCTGGGGCTGGAAGAGGCTGCCCCATCACCACTTCGGGGCGGCCACGCCTGCAAGGAAAGGGTGATAATTACAGCTCTGCAGTAGGCTGTAATCGCTGTGCCAGCAAGCCAGGTAGTTACGGGTGGTGCTTCCACATCTGGAATGCGTTTTGTTTACCTTAGCCGTAACCTTCTCTGAGATCCCTAGTCTTCACACTCTAGGCTCATAAAACTTTAAGCAAGGCAATATCTGGGAAGCTCCACCCTCAATCTTGTGTTTCCTGGGGTTTGGTGGCCCAAACTTCCCCAGGAGCTTTCCCATAACCAGGAAAATGAGTGGGGTGTGGCACGTGCCCCAATCCCCTCGGCATGGGGAATTAGCTCAAGTGGTAGAGCGCTCGCTTAGCATGCGAGAGGCAACGGGATCGATGCCCGTATTCTCCAGTTTATTGATCTTGGTCTGTTTACTCATTGGGGCTTCTTTCCTGGGCAAAGATCTAAGAAACTTGAGCGCCTCTCTTGTGTCCGTTTCATTGCGCCCAAACGGAGACCCTTGTTGCCCCTGCTTCCAGTCTCTCTTTTTTTTTTTTTTCCACTCCTGCCCCAGGTTTGTCTCCTGCAGGTACTCAAGCCTAATGCAAATTTCCTATCTTTAGACAAGTGCTGCTAAAGTGATGCCTACACTATCTCACACTTTACTAGATCTTCTTTACAAATATTGTCTCCTCCGGAAAGTATGACTTTAAGTTATCGGTTTGTTTTTCTCTCCCCTAGAATGCGAGCTTCCTGAGTACTGAAATTATCTTCTATGTAGACTGTTAATCTCACTTTATCCCCATTGTCTAGAGTTAAGGTTCTATAAAATATGGCTACTGTCTTGATCAGATGGGGTGGGTAGTATGGAGAAATAGAGAGATCAAACACTAGGTCATACTTCAACAATTATCCTGCCATATTTCCAAAATCTTAACGGTAATATTCACTAATATATTTTATATTTTCTTTGTGCTTTCTCCATCATTCTTCTTTTTTTTTTTTTTTTTACATTTGACTGATAATTGGCAATTTTATATTTTTTCAAATGACCAATCAGATTTTGCTATTTTCTAGTGTGTCTTGTCTTTTGCCATTTTATTTTCTTGCTTTTGGGCCTTTTTTTTTTTTTTTTCTTTTTTTTTGGTCTTACTACTTATATTGAATGAACTGATTTTTAAAATGCTTTTTACCTTCAGTTTTTAAAGGTACAAAGGGACCACAAGCATGAACCACCACACCCAGTTAATGTTTTTATTTTTATTTTGTAGAGACTAGGTCTTACTATGTTGCCCAAGCTGGTCTTGAGCTCCTGGACTCAAGCAATCCTCTTGCCTTGAGGAATAATTTGATAGAAAAAATTAAAATCAGAGAGCAGTTTCTGCAGAATCCTAAGAAATACATCATTATAAGTTCTCATTTTCATTATATTCTAAGGAGCTTGAAAGTATACTTTTGATTTTTTCTAAGTTTTGCATTTGACAGTTAATGTCTTGTTTCCGTTATGTTCATTTTTCAATAATATTTTAAAATTCATTTTACTTTGTATTTATTATTTATTGACACATGGAAAGCACAAAATATCATCTATCACATTTTTTCTGTTAAAAGATTTGAAGACGACCGGATGCTGTGGCTCAATCTGTAATTGCAGCACTTTGGGGGGGTCAAGGCGAAAAGATTCCTCAAGTCCATGGGGTCAAGACCAGCCTGGGCAACATAGCAAGATCTAGTATCTATAAAAATAAAAATAAAAACATTAACCGAGCGTGGTGGTGTGTGCTTGTAGTCCCAACTACTGTCTTTCCTTTCCAACCTTCCTTCCAGATCACAACCTAACGCAGTCCACTTGCATGGGATGTTTTATTCAAACCCCTTTCATCTAGGCCACTGTGACAAACTCCTTAAAATTGTAAAATACAAAAGGCCTTTTTTTCTTATTTAAGAAATGCAGTTTTTGAATTAGTATTATTCTTTTTTCCTATGTCAATTGTCTCTTCCCTGGATTTATTTATTTTTTATTTTTTATTTTTTTGAGTCGGAGTCTCACTCTGTCGCCCAGATTGGAGTGCAGTGGCCGCTCCCGGCCACCGCAGCCTCGACCTGCTGGGCTCCGGCGATCCTTCCGCCTCAGCCTTCCGAGTAGCTGGAACTACAGGCGCGAGCTACCACACCCGGCTAATTTTTTTGATTTATTGTAGAAATGAGGTCTTGTTTGCCCAGGCGGGTCTCGAACCCGGGGGCTCAGGCAATCCACTCACCTCAGCCTCCCAAAGGCGCGGGATTACAGGCTGAGCCACCGAGCCCGGCTTCTTCCCTGGATTTATATAACACAATTTAGTTCTTGAATTTTTAAATCTCCTTCAAGTCTTCATATATTTTTCTCTAAAATATAAATGTTCTCAGGCTCTATACTTGGGTTGCCTATCATCGCAAGCTAATTTTGGGAAATCTGTGATCATACTAATATTGCATGTAAATATTTCTGTAAATATGACCCCTTCCCACAAAAAGATTCAAAACGATTAACTCATGCAAGTGCTATTCAATAGAAATATGCATTGGGTATATAATTTTAAATGTTCCAATAGTCACATTTTAAAAATCAAACAGAAACAAGTGAAATTAATATTAACTTCATATGTTAATTAACAATATATCTAAAATATCATCGTTTCAAGTAATCAATATTAAATTATTAAAGAGCTATTTTACATTCTTCTTCTCATACTAAGTTTTTGAAATATGATGTATATTTTATACTTATAGTACATCTTATTTTATACCAGTCACATTTCAAACACTTGATAACCACATGTCACTAGTGGCTACTATATTGACTAGTACAGTCATATATATTTTATTTTTGCTGACTTCAGCTACAATCGCTGTCTCATTCTGGAGGGCAATCTTTCCTGAGCTCCAACATTCATTCATGACTCCCTCCCTGATAGGTTCACGTGCACGTCCCACAGCATCTCAGGACTGATGGAACATGATGACAACCCAGTAATTTACCTCCCCAAAGCTGTTTTAGTTAAAGAATGTTCAATCTTGGAGAAAGGCTCTACCATCCATGCAACTGCTCAAACTAACGCCCTAAGGATGTCATATTTTTCATCATCTTCATCCAGTTTTTCCACTAAATTTCATCAATACTTCTCTGTCCAAATTAGAAACACCAGCCTTTTAAAATTCTCCCCTTTCAATAACCAAAGTTAATTTTGCGCCAGCGCCTTTGTACAATTCCCTTTGCTTGGAAGGCTCAGAAATCTTCAACATACCTGACTTTTCGCATTATCTAGGCTCATTTCAAAATCAATGAACTGTGTAAACTTGTTACCTATTCTAAAATACATAAAATTTAAAATCTCCAAGCCCGGATCTCTCCTGAGATCTCAGCTCACATATTCCCTGTACTCTAGTTTCTCCAGGTTCCCGTCAGCGCCTTTTCTTGCTTTCCAGGTTAAATCATATTAATAAATCCCAGTTCCAAGTATTGAAGATACCTTCTTATCATGAAAATGAACTTCTCTCGGCTCCCATGACAGGGAGTGGGGGCCTGCCCTTCTTTCCGCCATATAGCACTCTGCATCTCTGTGAAGGAAATGACTGCCTCTGCCCAGCACAGACCTTCTTCCTCTGAGCATCTCCGCCTTCCAGGAGTTTCCTCCCCATCTCTCTTCTTGGTTTTCCTTTATTGCCTACACATCGTCTGATGGAGCATCGGTCAAGATATGGTCAGGCCTGCCATGGGAACCCCATGCGGAGAAAAAGATCCGATTTACTATTCTTTAAAGATGTCCGATGTTCCCCCAGTGTCTGTGTACATAAAATTAAAAACAGAAAGATAAAAAAAAAGAAGGTCAATGTTTTCTACATGTGCATGCAAGTGTACAACTCCAAAGTGGTCAGCTGGGAAGCAGAGGGAAGGAAGGAGCAAAGCTAGAGAATGCGGGCGCCACGGGCTACTGCCTGCCAAGCGAACGAGTTATGATTCCGCTGGCCCCACGCTCCAGCCGGTGCTACTGGCTATCTGGGGCACGTGGCTGGACTAGACATTTTATGTCCCACAGGGTTTTTTCAGGCCCGCTTGGGATTCTGGAGCTCCACCACCACCAAAGCTAGAGTCTCCAGACTCTCTCAAGAACCAGCCGCTGCGCGGAGCCCAGAGCGAGTGTCAAATGGGAACCCGGGGAAGGTTACTGTGGGAAAACTCTGGCCCTGAACAATTTCACTTTCCTGATATTTAAGAAAGGAATTACGTCTCAGCTGCTAAAAGGCAAAGCTATCTCAGGATGGTCTCATGATCCTATCTCTAAAGGTTGGTGTGATGATTACCGGCTACACTTAGAACAAGAACAAGGAAAGTAATTTTCTTTGCAAAAACTGCCTGCTCTGAGTTCAAACTTAGGACCTTCAAATTATGAGACTGACGCGCTGCCTCCTGCGCCAAGAGGGCAACAGAATAGTGTGTTTGTCCAGATTCTACAGGAACCATCAAATTTCTTTCCTTAGGCTATTCTCTGGATTTCCAGTTTTCTTAGCTCAAGGTCACTAGTTCTCCAACATATATCCCAAATCAGCCTACATAGATTCCTTTCTAGCCTCAAGCTCAAAAGAACCTCACACCTGGAAGCCATGGTGTATCAGCTGTCTTCTTTCAGATACATCAGTCGATATGTTACTGTCCATAGTTTCCTTAGTTGGAATGGTAGGTTTTCACTACATAGTTAAAAGAATAAGTAGCTCCCAAACATGCCTGCAGTCTACATTTACTTGTCTTAATTAAATCTGCATTTCCACCTCTGTCGCCTGAGATATTCCCCTCAAAATATCACAAACTGATTTCATGCGTCCTCATATTTTCTTCACTTCTATATCTCAAAAACTCTACTAAAGATTTTATTCACAAGATTTTATTTAGTACAATGTAATTTTTTGTGCCATAAACCTATATTCATGATCCCCACCTCACTGATGAGACGCAGGCTGAGCAGAACTAAATCCACTGCTGATAAATGACAAAGCCAGACCTTGAAAGCAGATTTGGATTTCCAAAAAGTATACTGATTCTCTAGATCATGTTCCCTCCACCATTCTTCTTCACATCACCATGCTCAGCCATTAAGCAAATACTTACAGAACTTCGGATTTTTTATTCCATTCAAAGACATTAATTTACAACCTGCCAAGTACCTGGCACTTGTGTTCAAAACTTCCAAGGCAACCCTGACCCTTTGTCCTTCAAATTCCTACAAATATCATCAGTTCTCAAAGTGTGCTGTCCATACTCATGGAGGTTCTGAGACGCTTTCAGAGTATCTTCGAGGCCAGTCATATTTTCTTAATAATATCAAAGCTTTATTTTATATTAAAAAAAGCTGATCATGCAAAAACAATGGTGGGTAAAACTACTGCTGCCTTATATGGATCAGAGCAGTGACACTAATAGCCATGTTCATAACTATCACACACTCAGGGGAAAAAATAAGTGTTTTACTCAAGAATATCATCGATGAAGAAGTAAAAAATATTGTTTAGTTAAATCTCAACCTTTAATTACACATCTGTTTAATATTCTGCATGAATACGTGGAAATTGCATGGGAATTGCTGATTGTGTCTAGGAAAAACACTTGGATGATTTTTGAGTTGTGAGCTGCTTCCTCCCCTCCCCTCCCCTACAGTGGAGCACCTTTTCTCTTTGAAAGAATTAGTAACAGTCGAAACTATGCTGTATTTAGACTTTGGCTATTGGCAGATATTTTCTCAAAAGTGGAAGAGCAGAGATCATCACTTCAAAGAAAAATAGTTGACAGCATTTGCAATTTAAAAAATAGCTTTCAAGTGAAAATTTGCATTTGGGAAATTTCGTGAGCAGATAGCTTTCCAATTACTAGAGATTTCTGGTGAGATTAGAACGTGTTAGTTAATGCTCTTTTCTGTTTGGTACTGTATACTGAAATGTTTCAACATTTTAAAAGAGTTAAATATCTCAGTGGACCAATATGACCAATCAACAAACTCATACAGGGGCAAAAAAATCCACTTGAAGTTTGTGATATAGCTTCAGGTTCCACATTATAAACAACCCCAAAGAAACTTCCACCTGTCAAGTTTGGGTATAATTCAAAGAGTGTCCACAATTACCCAGATAAGCAATCAAAATATGAGTTCTCTTTTCTAACTGCGCATCAGTGTGAAGTCAGACTTTCTTTATATACATAAATCATAACATTATATCTTAACAATTTGAATGTGGAAGCATATATAAAAATCTTGCTGTCTTCTAATAAGCCAGTAATTAAAGAGTATTAAAAATATATAGTTATTATTTGAACATTTAAAAATAAAATATGTAGTTATTTTTCAACGCATCGTGGATTAATCATTATTATTTTAGACAAAAGTTAACATTTTCAAAGTTTCAGTTTTAATTTTTAATTTGGTAAACATTGATAGATATAATCCACAAAGCTTTTTGGGCTTCACATTTTTAAAAATGTAAAGGATCCTGACACCAGAAAGCTTGAGGAGCACTATAGATTATTTCTGCACAACTTCTCTTAAATTTATCTCTTCCATTTCATTTCATCATTTAGTCTACTCATAATTATTGAGGATATGTTCTGTTTCAGATACTATGTTAGGCCTTGAGGATTCGTAGGAACTGAGCCATCCCTGACCTCAGAAGCTGACAGGATAAACAAAGGCCCAGTTCCCATACTCTCAAACTTCCTGATTCTTACAGCTAAATATAGCCTCCTAAATATTTTATTTCCTTCTGCTCTGTATAGTTTGCTAGAGCAGCCATAAAAAAAAAGTCACAGACTGAGTGACTTAAACTAGTGGTCCCCAGTCTTTTTGGCATCAGGGACCGGTTTCATGGAAGATAATTTTTCCATGGAGGGGAGGACTATGGTTTCAGGATGATTCAAGCACATAACATTTATTGTGCACTTTATTTCTATTATTATTAAATCATAATATATAATGAAATAATTATACCACATACAATAATAATGCAGAATCAGTGAGAGCCCTGAGCTTGCTTCCCTGCATCTAGATGGTCCCATCTAGTTGGGGGCGCTGGGAGAGAGTGTTAGCATCACCACCTCAGCTTCACCTCAGATTATCAGGCATTAGATTATCACAAGGAGTGGACATCCTAGATCCCTCGCATGCACAGTTCACAACAGGGCTCGTGGGCCTATAGCAATCTAATGCTGTCACTGATTTGACAGAAGCAGCAGCTCAAGTGGTAATGCCAGTAATGGGGAGTGGCTGTAAAAACAAGAAAATTCGCTTGCTCACCATTGTTCACCTCTTGCTGTGAGCCCAGTTCCTAACAGGCCCTGTCTTAAACAACAGAAGTTTTTCTCAGTTCTGGAGGCTGAAAGTTCAAAACCAAGGTATAGGCAGGTTTAGTTTTTCTTGAGGTCTCTGTCCTTGGTTGGTAGATGGCTACTTTTTTGCTGTATCCTCTCATAGTTTTTCTTCTGTGCATGCACATATCTGGTCAGCCTCTCCCTCCCTCTCCCCCTCCATCTCTCCATCCCCTCCCTCTCCTCCTTCCCCAGTTTCTTCTTTTATAAGGAAATCAGTCAGATAGTATTAGGGTCCTCTACAACAGTGTCATTTTGACTTAATCTAAAGCACTGCGAGTTAGGGTTTCAACACATGAATTTGATGAAAGGTGGAGGTGGGGCACAACTCAGGCATAATATGCTCAAAATCGTTTACATTATCAACTACTGGAAAGCACTATTTGCTTTCATGAGTACTTTAAAGCCCCCTCATTAAACAGATCATACATACACCTTTCTTTGTCTAGGAATTCCTACCTCCATGTCTGGTTTCATATACCCATGTTTTCTCCTCATGTTCATTCTTCAAGGCCCATTCTTGATATTTTCATTCTTATATGATCTTGCTTTTTTTTTTTCTGAACTGCATGACTCATTGTCAGTAACTATCTTACAGTTTTGCTGTTACAGCATTCAGTATAGTTGTGCAATATTTCTTATTAATATCTCTATCTAGTAGTCACTGTATCCATAAAGCATAGTCATAAAGTGTAAAGTGTAGGAAGTATAGTCAGTATGAACTACAAAACCTCACATATGTATAGACTGCTCATATGATCTAAAGAAATTTCTGACTCTGAATTCTGATTCTGAAGGTAGTGGTTAAACATCAGTCAATTGCTATTTCGTATTCACTCAGGTTCATGCCAAGCTTATGGGACCCACTGGAGGTCACAGGAAAAGGAGGGAGAGGTGTAATGCCAAACCTGTTCCTGTTTCTACCTGCCTGGTTTTGTTAGCTGCAAGCCCTATAGCATTCATGCCATGGGTAACTAATGCTATACACTCAGGAGTTTTCCTAATGTTAGGAGTATCTTTTCTAATGAACTTTCTCCTTGATGAACTCATCATTTGTCTTGGTCAATGTCAGTAAGGGGTCTTTATGTCAAAATTCTTGTTTGTACATGTGATGTTCTTCTTTTCTTCCATATTTGGGTGAATCTTTATTTTTCTTAATTTGGGGAAGTTCTTTGTCTCCATTTTCATATTCCAAGTGGATATATTTCTTATATAAAACCTCTTCTCTATGCAGCATCCTCTTCAGACCCTTTTCTCAAGGTGAGGGTGGGTGGCAGCATTTTTGCCACAACTGCTTTCTGCATTGCTTTACACCTACATTTAAGCAAATAGAAAACTAAAATGATAAACAAAATATATTTGTATGTCAAAACATATACCACAAATGCAAATAGGGGACTGCTGACAAAAATGCATTGATTATCTGCTTTCTGCGCTGGTCTTAAACAATCTTTATGTTGTAGTTATATCCATAAGGAAGTGTAGCCAGTATTAACTACAAAACCTCACATATGTATAGACTATCTGAAGGCAGATAAATGGGAGCCATAGGCAAGAAAAAAATATTATTCTAAATGTGAGAATAATTAGGTCACATGCAATTCATGAATTATTCATATAATACATAATTTTTGCTTTATTTGCCATTTATAATTCATATAATACATACTTTTTGCTTTATTTGCCATTTATAAATAAAAATTTTTATCATATGTACATCCATACTCAGAAATTGGGAATGTGAAATGGCTTCTTTATGTTTTGCACTGCCATGGTCTGGATGTTTGTCCCTCCAATTTTCATGTTGAAATTTGATCCCCAGTGTTGGATGTAGGGGCTGATTAGAGGTGTTTGGTCATGGCGGTAGATTACAAATTAATTCCCTTGTTGTGGGGAAGAGGGTAGCGAGTTCTCACTCTGTTAGTTCCCTGAAGAGCTAATTGTGATAAAGAGCCTGGCACCTCCCCCAGCTGGCTACCCTTCACCTTCTGCTATGAATAGAAGGAGCCTGGGGCCTTTACCAGATGCAGATGTTGGTGCCATGCTTCTTGTACAGTCTGCAGAACCATGAGCTAAATAAATCTTTTTTCTTCATAAATTACCTTGTCTCAAGTATTCCTTGATAGTAAAACAAAACAGACTAAGACATGTACACTTTTGTATTTGCCAAATGTGGTTGGAATATCAAATGAAGTACTGCCTCTCAGATCCCTGACATTTCTTGATAGGATAAAATTACAGTATAGACAGTATATAAGCAGATGGGGAAAATTATAATAACAAAATTCATTAGGGGATAGCCACTAACTCTATCACTATGTTCTCTCCAAATTCTGTAATATGATTGTGGCCAATCCCTGAGACATAACAATACATAAAGTATATTTTAGTCTTCTGTTATTATTTTAATTTTATTCTGTGGGATGCATTCTTCCCCTACCTCTATATGAAGACTTGGGCAGTTTTATGCCTTATCTCAGTTAATACAGTCTCAGTCCCAAAATTAAGATGCTGAGCTTCATGTAACACTCTGAAATTCAAATTTGACATAGAAATCAGATTTCTTTCCTTACATATTGGATCTCTTGGGTCATGATTACTTGGATAGTTTTCTACGGAAGATATTTCTTCAATCTGTGTTAGATTTGGGGTATCAAGATTACTGACAATCTCATAAAATAAAATGGGATTTTTTTTTTCTCATCCCTTTGTCTGGAAGCTTTTGTAAGATCAGAATTGTTTTTGCGAACATTTGGTTAATTCATATCTAAGATATTCTGGGTCAGGTATTTTTTGTGGAAGACAAAATCACAGCTTCTTTTTTGATGCTTATGAAAATAAGTTTTCCTAGCCGGGTGTGGTAGCGTGTGCCTGTAGTTCCAGCTACTTGGCAGGCTGAGGCGGAAAGATCGCCGGAGCCCAGCAGGTCGAGGCTGCAGTGGCCGGGAGCGGCCACCGCACTCCAGTCTGGGCGACAGAGTGAGACTCCAACTCAAAAAAAAAAAAGAAAATAAGTTTTCCATTATAAGGAACTTTTGGTAAATTGTATTTTTCAAGAATATGTAAGTTTTGAAATATATTAGCCCTGCATTTTTATCATCTTCTCAAAGCTGTTTAATCATGGCATCATCTATAGTTGTATCTTTTAAAATATATATCTTATCTATTTATCATCCAATATTCTTCTTTAATCTTGCCAAGTGTTTGTATACTTCATTAATCTTTTATTTTGGCATGGTTAATCTTCTTCATTGTATGCTTGTTTTAATGTATTATTAGTTTATCCTGTTATCTTTGTTATCTCCTCCCTATCTATTCTTTGGATTCATTGTGTTAATCTTTTATTTTTGTCTTTAGTATGTTGCTAACCACACTGAGTTTCTGCCTGTTTTGTTTCCAGCATAGTCATTTAAGGCTACAAATTTCCTTCTAGGTTTCATTGTATGTGGTGTCTATAAATATTAATATATTGTATTTTAGTTATCAATATGTTCTAAAGCTTTTTTCTTCTCATTGAATAAAATTTATATGATAATGGAAGAACAAAATATATTTTCTGTATTATTATATCTCAAAGGTTGGTCACATTCATACTACAGAATCTGGAGAGGAGTATTTGATAAAATTATGTGGCTATTGCTT
The DNA here is from genome assembly GCA_963574415.1 of Tarsius wallacei. Classification (NCBI taxonomy): domain Eukaryota; kingdom Metazoa; phylum Chordata; class Mammalia; order Primates; family Tarsiidae; genus Tarsius; species Tarsius wallacei. Next base: position 7,347 of record CAUYQG010035340.1, on the reverse strand, counting down.
AACGAGATTTGTTATTATTATTATTTTTCCCATCTGCTTATGTATTATCTTTACTCTGATTTTATTATACCAACAAATGACATCTCAGGGACCTGAGAGGCAGCACCTCATTCTAACCATATCTGGTGAGTACAAAAATATATATATCTTAGAAAGAGGAGGAAAGAGGAGGAAAAAGAAAATTTTTTTTCTGTATTTCTTTATTTTTAATTGACAAATAATGTATACATTCATGGGGTACAATGAGATATTTTGGTCCATGTATACATTGTAGAAAGGGTCAGTCAAACTAATTAATCAATTTATCACTTCATCAATTTATCATTTTTGTGATGAGACTGTTAAAAACCTAATCTTTTAGCAATTTTGAAATATACAACACATTATTATTAATTGTGGTTACCATGCAGTGCAAAAAATCATGAAAACTTATTCTTCCAATTAAGTAAAAATGTTGTACCCTTTGATCAACACCCCCATTTGAGTTGTTTGAGTTCTTTATATATTTTGAATATTAGTCCCTTATCAGATATATGGTTTAATAATATTTTCTCCCAGTCTGCATCGTTTCTTCACTCTGTTTCCTTTGCTGTGCAGAATCTTTTTTAGTTTGATGCAGTCCTGTTTGTCTATTTTTGCTTTCCTTGCATATGCTTTGAAGTCCTGTACAAGAAATCATTGCCCAGACCAATGCCGTGAAGATTTTCTCAGGAAGAGGATTCTAAGTTTCCTGATTAGCCAGACATATAAACTTAGGTAAGGGAGTAGGATTTAAAAGAAGACAACGCTATAATTTATCTTTTACAAATGAAAGGTGCAGAGATCTTTCCTTGCCATTTTGTAGATCTCCTCCTCCATTCTTTCCTTCTTTCTTGCTTTCCAGTGATAGTATGGTTTTGGCCAGGACATTTATTCTGTGGCTTCTGTTTATTCAGCTCAATTAAAACAACATATATTGAGTGCCTGCTGTATGCCAGGTTTTATTTATTTATTCATTTGTTTATTTATTTATTTAGAGACAGGGTCTCACTCTGTTACCCAAGCTGGAGTACAATGGCACAATGATGGCCCACCACAGATTTGACCTCCTGGGCTCTGGCTATCCTTCTGCCTCTTGAGTAGCTAGGACTACAGGTGCATGTCACTTTGCCCAGCTAATTTTTTTGTAGAGACGGGATGGGGTCTGGCTGTATTGTCCAGGCTAGTCTTGAACTCCTGGGCTCAAGAGATTCTCTCACCCTGGTCTTCCAAACCAGGTACCTTTTGATTCTTTGGATATGTCAGTGAGTGTGTGAAGGAAGAATAATCTGCCTAAAGTAGGGGAATAACTGGTTTATTTAGGTGGTAGCACAGAAGAGCAGAGAATGATAGGTGACAAGGTGAGACAATAATGGAGGCAGCATAGAAAGGGGGCAGATTTTATATTTTTTGTAGATTGTTGCAAGGTTTACAAGAGTAGATGGAAAATCACTGGGGAATGATGAACAGTAGATGATATGATTTGAATCATTTTTTAACATGAATTTGGAAAATAGTATAAGCACAACATGTATTATTTTATTCAGGCTTTTGATTGGTGTGTCTATGGATTTATGAACTTATATTAATCTTACAATAACTCCAATTCCAATATTAAGAGAGTATGCTTATCTTAGAAATGAATCTGCTCATGCAGATTTGAAAACTAGTCTACAATGCAACAGAAGAGTAGCCTACAACATCCTTTATGATCTTGTCCTGATCGATATCTAGTCTTGTCTCACATTACTCTACAGACTTTTTTTGTTTGTTTGTTTTGCTTCAGTTCTACTGGCCTTTCTTCTTCTAGTTCCTGGAAAGAACCATTTCTTTTCCCTCCTCGGGTCCTTTGCTCATGCTGTTTTCTATCCTTGCACAGCCCTCAGTCCCCATCTCTTAACCTGTGCCTAGTCATCCTTAACAACTGGACATTTGTTTGAATTTCAGTGATGTTCTTCATTTCTTCCTGCAGATATGGGTTTCCATCTGACATATTTTCTCTTTAGTTTTAAGTACTTTATTTAGCATTGTGGTGAAGATCTGTTGCCAACAAACACTCCTAGTTCTTATTTAGCTTTCATTTTTTGAAATATATGTTTGTTGATAAAAATTATAGGTTGTTAGCTTTACCTTGCAGCACTTTAAAGATGTCATCCTATTATCTTCTGGCTTTTGTTGTTTGATAAATAGTCAGCCATATCATGGTTGTTCTCCTGAATATAATATGTCTTTTCTCTGATTGTTTGAAAATTTCCATTATGTTTGATTTTTCTTCACTTGATGGTGGTGAACCTAGATGATGTGCTCTTCTTTGTATATATTCTCTGCTTGAAGTTTATTGAACACTATTGTTTTGTGGGTTGATGTTTATTTTTAATCAGTTTTGGAACATTTCTAGTCAATATCTTCTTTTTAGATATTTTATTTCCCCCATTCTTTCTCTCATCTCTTTTGGGGATTCTAATTATATCTTTGTTCAACTTTTTTGGTGTCTCACAGGTTTTTGACACTCTGTTCCTTTTTTTTTTTTTTTTCATTTTTCTCTCTGGGCCTCCTTTTAGGTATTTTCCCTTGCCAGGTCTCAGAGTTCACTGCTACTTTATTCTAATGAATTTAATCTGCTATTATCACCATCTGGTAGTTTTTTTTTTCTTTCCTTCATTTCTTCCTTCATTTTTTCCTTTGGTCCTTCCTTTCCATTTTGTTTTTCTCTAGAGCATCCATTTCTCTTGAAATTTCCTATCCATTCCTTTATTTTATTCATATTTTCTGTACATTTGAAACCAATTACAGTTATTTTAAAGTCTATGTCTTCAGATGCCAACACCTATATTATCTATGGATTTAGTTATATTGATTGTCTTTTTCTCTTGATTATGGGTCATGTTTTCCTGCCATTTTGCATGTCGCATAGCATTTTATCCTATGCAAGACATTTTGTTAGAAGAATGATAAAGATTAAGCTAAATAATCACTTTTACTTAATTTTTTTCCCAGAGAGGGAACATATTTTCCTGTGTCAGGCATCTAGGATGAGGAGGTGAGAATTTGGATTCCTCTATGAGTCCTGCTGCGCAGAAGGGCATAGTTTTAATTTATTTTAATTTACTTCCAGTTTCAAATAAATTAAGGTGATTTCTCTTCTCTTGGCGCAGTCTCCAGCTTTCCAGGTGCTCAGCTCAGAGGATGATCTCTTGATCTTAACCACTGTTTAAACTGGGAGGAGGTTAGTTTTCAGCTTTTTAGTTAGTTTTAGTTTGTCTCAGGATTCAGCTCCAGCAAGGCCCTGGCACTGAAGCACTGTGTGAGATTGTGATCTCTTTCTCTGTATTCTGACTCTCCTCCATTGCTCCATTCTCTGCCAAGGTATTTGGAGGAGGGGTGGCTGTCACACAAAAAATATTTTGTGTTTGTGGCTTATCCAGATTATAGTTGATGTTGTTCAAAGTCTGTTTTGGACCCAGCAAAGATTATCTGCCTATGGTAGGTCTTTACCTCAATTAGGCAAGTGTTCCCAGGTGTGAAGGTAGAGCCAACAGCTGTTTTATGTCTTCATTTGGGCTATATCTAGTTCCACTGTAAATCTTGTACTAAAAAGACCACACAAGAAAAATGCCTGTTTCTGTACTTTTTTCCCCTTCCAGCTTCTTATTTTGAACAAATTTAAACTTACAGAACATTCTAGATTCACTTTCATTTACTAGTTTAATATTTTGCCACATTTGCTTTTTTGCTCTTATACAAACACTGATATACCCATTTTTCAAATTCATTTGAAAATGAGTTGCACACATGACATCTCACCCGTAAATACTTAAGTATATATTGCCTAAAAACAAGGACATTCTCCCAAATAATCACAATACTGTTATCATACTCAAGAAATGTAATGCTGATAATTATATAATAATATTTTAATATTATTATATTCTAATTTTTACAGTTATTTCAATACATTCTGTTATGCTTTTTATTTTGGATCCAAAATCTGATTAAGGATCATATATTTTATTTAACTGTCATTTTATTTATGATTTATCCAGTTTTTTTTCCCCCCATGACACTAACATTTTTGAGGAGTCATTATTTAATAGAGGCTACACAATATGGATTGGTCTTATTGCTTCCTCATAAGTAGATTCAAATGAGACATTTTGTGATGAATATGACTTAGATAATGGTGTTTCCTTTGCGTTACAAAAGACCAGTTTGTTCCATTATTAACTTTGTAAAATTTTATCACATGGTTAAGGTGGTGGCTGTCAGATTTCTCTATTATAATTTTTTTTACTTTTATGCTATTTGTGGCATATTTTGAGACCTTGTAAATATCATGTTCCTCTATAACATTTTACCACCTGATTTTAGTATCCACTGATGATTCTTGCCTGAATTACTTATTACATTGGACATTGCAAATGGTAACTTCCTAATTTTATTACATAGCCATGTATGTATATACATATATATAGAAAATAACTGATGTTCTATAAAGACGAATTCCCCTCTCCTGCCATTTTCTATTACTATTACTATATATGCATGAATTTGTTTATACTCAATGTTTTATAATCAATATATATCCACTTTTAATGTTGTATAATTTTCTTGCTTTTTTTTTTTGAGTCAGAGTCTCACTCTGTCCCCCGGGCTGGAATGCAGTGGCATGCTCATAGCCACCACAGCCTTGACCTGCTGATCTCAGGCTATCTCTTCCATCTCAGCCTCCTGAGTAGCTGAGACGACAGGCATGCGCCACCACATCTGGCTAATTTTTTAAATTATTATTTTATAGTAGAGATGAGATCCCACCAAGTTTCCCAGGCTGGTTTTGAACTCTTCTGCTCAGGCAATCCACTTGCCTCCACCTCCCAAAGTGCCGGGATTGTAGGTGTGATCTACTGTGCCCTGATATATAATTTTCACACATTAAAATTTACATAGCTAACTGTACTCCTTAATGGATATTTACATTTATACACAATCATGTAGCCACAATTCAGATCAAGATATAGACTTTCCAGCCCTCAAGCAGGCTCTTCTCTATCGCTGTCCAATCTGTATACCTCCCCATCCTCCAGGATGGATAACCACTTTTCTGATATCTGATAACTATTGGTTAGTTTTGCCTGTTTTGGGACTTCATGTAAATGGTATGTCTGTGACAGTTATCCACACTGTTTTCCCAGGTGCTTGTACCAGTTTTCACTCTCATTGGCAATGAGTCAGAATTCTAGTTTATTTTACATCCTTGTCAGTACTTGGTATTGGCAGTCCCCTTAATTACAGTTATTCTGATCAGTGAAACAGTATCTTATTGTGGTTTTTGTGTGTATTTTCCTGGTTAGTAATGAAGTAGAGGAGCTTTTAATATTGCCCATCTGATTTAGATATTTTCTTTTGTGAAGTGCCTATTTAAGTCTTTGCCCATTAAAAAAAAACAACTTGGTTTATTTCTTTTATTGGCATACGGGAACTCCTTGTCAGTTCTGTGGAGTTTTTTGTAGGATATGTGTTCTGGAAATACCTTCCCACAACGTATGATCCATCTTTTCATTCTCCTGAGTTTTTTTGGTGAACAGAAGTTCTTAATTTTGATGACATGCAATTTATCTGTATTTTATGTGTAGTTTTTTTCTGTGTGTGTATCTGATTAAACAATCTTTGCCTACTGCAGGTTACAAAGATTTCTCTTATGTTTTCTTCTAGAAGCTTAATTGGTGTAGTTTCACATTTTGTTTTATCTATCTAGGATCTTGTGTTTACTATGAAATAGGTTCAAGATTCTCCCTTTCCCCCACTCCTCCCCAGTTTTGATGGTCACTCAACTTAGTACCATCTGGTGAAGAGAAAGTTCTTTTCCCACTGAATTGTAGTGGGGCTTGTGTCATAAATAAGGTTATTGTATATTTTTTAGTTTCTTTCTAGACTTTCAATTCTGTCCCGCTTGTCTGTTTATCTTTAAGCCAGTATGACACTGTTATAAATATTAGAGCTTTACAAGTTTGATATCTGAGTGAAAATCTCCAATCTTGTACCTCTTCAGTATTGCCATAGTTATTCCAGATCCTTTGTGTTTCCATATAAATGTTAGAGTCATCTTGTCTCTATTCCTCCCTCTTGAAACACATACACAACCTGCTTAGGTTTTAGTTGTGATTGCCTTGAGTCTCTCGATCAATTTAGGAAGAACTGACATCCTAAATATACTGAATCTTCCAATTCATAAACATAGATTTATATTGGTGTCTTTCCATTTCTCTCAGCAATGTTTTGTGTTATGTATATCTTCCATTTGATTAATTCTTAGATTTTTATATATTTTAATTGTCTGCTCTTTTGATATGTCTCGTTGGTCCCTGACCACCTCCTTTCTGATACAGAAAGCTGTTCCAGGGTCACCTGGTACATTCTTGTCCCTAGATATAAAATCAGCTGTTTTCCATGGAACCCTGGATCCTATTTGTAAAAGATGATGTTTAGAGAACACAGTCGGGGTACTTGATGTGCTTATTTACTACTTATATATAATTACTTTTAGCCTTTTTTCTGAGATGATGTAGGAAATAGGTTTTTAAAAATAATTATACCAATTCCTTAAATTCGAATCCATTATCACATGTTTCTCCGCCTTACCCTATTCCATATTTGTACCACTTATTTCCCCACAATTTAGATGTATTTGCTTATTTGCTTTATTACATAATACATACCAAATAGAATTACTATTCTAATATCATTACCAATAACAAATTTACTGAGAAAGTTTCAAGACTGATTTCTCCTAAGAGTAATTCTACTGGTATGGGCGAGGGGTGTACAGTCAGAATTCAAAAGTTAAACAATTCAAAAGTATCCTGAATTATTTTTGTTTTTCTCTGTTTTATTATAATTGTGATAGTGAAATTAGGATCATTTGTTTTAGTTTGTATTTATACTGCCTTTATATCTTGATGAATGTTTTCATATTGTAGACAGAATTTTGGTTATGTTGATAACTTTGAGAAGTACAGTTTATAACCATATGACTGTAATTGATATTGATAACATCAGATATATTTTCTATTTAAAATAAGTAAAGAAAGGTCAATCTCAAGTATTGAAACAATGGATATAAATATGAAGGTGTATTGCCGGAGCTGGACTCTGGAAGAGAGTCAGGGCTTGAGGCGGGGGAATCAGGAAGCGGCGAAAAAGAAAAGACGAAAACGACAGGAATCCTCTTCCTGGGGAGAGCTCAAGGCTCTGTCCAATTTTATTTATTTTTCACAAGCTTATATAGGTTTTCCATCTAGTCCTGCACCCATAAAATGTATCTTATGTTGCCAG
>CAUYQG010035339.1:0-67602 GCA_963574415.1 Tarsius wallacei | reverse complement strand
CACTCAGCGGGGAAGCCTGGACTCCAAGGGGCCTGCCTTCCAAAAGATAACTCTGGTTTTTGGGAGGTTACCCTGGCATGTATATACTACATGTATGCCACACACACACGCAGGGTGTGTATTCATTTTGGGAAGGTGGAGGGGACCTTCGGGGGAATCAAAGTGAATTTCGAGAATACAGGGCTTATCTGTCAAATAATGTGGAATCTCCAAGGACATTTCAAATATTTTAAAATGTTTACAATCGTCTGTCTTTTTGAATCATCCATACTGATGTCTGTCAGCACAGCCGAGATTGTCACATATACATGCATGTTATCTGATATATTCGCACTTTTCAATTTCCATCATGATTACAAGCTGATCTCAGAGGACTCTGGGAGAAAGTACGTGTCGACAGGAGGCTAGGCTGTTCCAGCAGACTCGGAGAAGAACAGGGGAGCTTGGAAGAGGCCGGAAGGGTCAGCGCGGTGCTCGCTACAGCGCATGGGGAACCAGTGACAGCTCCTGTCCCAGATTCTTTCCATGGAGAAAACCAAGGGGCAGTGAGTCAGTTTGCATTCTTCCCACCAAAGAAATGGGTACAAGCTCGACACCCTCTCGAAGCAGAAAGAAAAATGCGCGAGTTAAAGAAAAAGATAGGATAGTAAAGATTTTGTACTTTAAGGCCAGGCCCGGTGGCTCACGCCTGTCATCCCAGCACTTTGGGAGGCTGATGTGAGGGGATTGCCTGAGCCCACGGGCTCAAGACCAGCCTGGGCAACTTGGTGAGACCCCCATCTCTACAGTAAATAAAAAACTTAGCCGGGTGTGGTGGTGTGTGCCTGTAGTTCCAGCTACTTGGAAGGCTGAGGCGGAAGGATCGCCTGAGCCCAGCAGGTCAATGCTGCGGTGGCCGGGAGCGTGTCACTGCCCTCCAGCCAGAATTTGTACATTATTTGGAGGCAACATACTTCTGCCATTCTCATGGTCTACTGAAACATTCTGAACAAAAGCTCCTTTCCAAAAAACAGCACAAGAGTTTCTATCTTTTCTCAAGGCCAGCTGCTTGCAGATATAGTGACAGATTTATATTCATTTTTGGCATCTTTCCATGTATGTTTTCTTTTGTTTTTTTTTTTTTTTTGAGTTGGTGTCTCACTCTGTCGCCCAGACTGGAGTGCAGTGGCCGCTCCCGGCCACCGCAGCCTCAACCTGCTGGGCTCCGGCGATCCTTCCGCCTCAGCCTTCCAAGTAGCTGGAACTACAGGCGCGCTATACCACGCCCGGCTGATTTTTTTGATTTATTGTAGAGATGCGGTCTCGCTTGCCCAGGCGGATCTCGAACCCGCGGGCTCAGGCAATCCACTCACCTCAGCCTCCCAAAGGCGCGGGATTACAGGCTGCGCCACCGAGCCCGGCTACACATTTTATTTTAAGGTAAATAGCTCGTAAGCTGAAAGCCTCTCTGTGTTGGAAGAATTTGGAAAAAATGGGAAGGAGGAAAGATATTCTACAAAGAACACTAACCTTGAAGCCAGATAGCACAGGATTAAATCCTGTCTTCACCACTTCCTGTGGAATTGGGCACATTTCTTAGCTTTGGTTACCTTAAAAATTGACATTAATTTTCTAATGAAACATGTTGGCAAAAGTCGTAAAAGACACAGAATTTGCAAACCCAAGGGAAAGACAGACAAATATTGAATTTTTAAAATCTAAAAAACTGAATAAAATATAGTGCAAGTGTATATCCTTAAAGTTTCTTCTGCCAGGCAAAAATGCCATTGTCTCTTAAATTATATTTATAAACTGAACAGTTCCTTTTTTTTTAAGCTCATCTCTTATTACACTATTTCTAACATTCAGCTAGCAGAAAAGTTGGCACTGCCTGGAAATCTCTCTAGTCAGATCCACAAACGTATTAGATATATTTTCTATTTTCCAAGGTCCCGCAGGTGACAGTTTTGCCAATTGCTTCACTGCTATACAGCATGGGTCACCCATTTTCCACCTGCTCTAGCAGTTTACTTACTGCTGTTCCAGACTCCACTATTAGTTCAACGTTTTCCTAGCCTTTGCTCAGAACTTTCTCGCTCTTATTCTGGTCTTTGCTGACAGCCTTGGCCCACACCTTTTCCAGTTGCAGCAATAACTGCCTCGTCCCAAAGCCGCTGTCACACATTTTAGATATTCGTTGTTGCCACCCTTCGCTTATAGACATACATTTTTATATCAATTCATTTTTGTTTATGACATGTAACTCCAAAACATTGTCCCTTCAAAGCATAATCATTTATTAGCCCACGGTTCTTAGATCAACCATTTTAGTTGGACACGGGGATGTTTTTTTTCTCTTGATCTCACCTAGACTCACTCACTTACCCGGCTGCATTTAGCTGGCGTGTCATCTGGCATCTGGCTGTTTCCGAATGGTCCCACTCACATACCTGACAGGGGGCTAGAGCAACAGGGCAATTAGGTCCCGTGTCCCTAACTGATGGGGCTTCTTCACAGAGTGAAGTCTTCCAAAACCAGCAAGACAAAAGTTTCAGTGGACAATCAGATTTCAAGTCTCTGCTTGTGTCACATTCCCTGTGTTCTCTTTGGCCAAACAAGTCACTTGGCCAAGCTGAAAGTCACTACGTGAGGGACTAAGTATGGGCAGAGAAATTAGAAAGCAATCTGTTACAGGGGGTGACGCCTGCGCTTGGTTTTAAATAACACATAGAATTTTACAGATAGATGACAGAGAAGGAAGTTCATTGCAGAAAAAGAGAATGCTATAATCAAAGTCACAAAGGAGTAAACTTCATCACCTACTCTGAAAACATATATTTTTGCCCTCTTTTCTTTTCTTTCTTTTTTTTTGTTGGAGTCTCACTCTGTCACTCAAGCTGTAGGGCAGCGGCACGCTCCTGGCCACCACAGTCTCCACCTGATGGGCATTGGCGATCCTTCCACCTCAGCCTTCCAAGTAGCTGGAACTACAGGCGTGTGCCACCACGCCCGGCTAATTTATTTATTGATTTATTTATTGTAGAGACGAGGTCTCACCATGTTGCCCAGTCTGGTCTGGAACCTGCAGGCTCAGGCAATCCTCTCGCCTTGGCCTCCCAAAGTGTTGGGATTATAGGCTTGAGCCACCACTGCGCTCGGCCTGCCCTCTTTTCAAATTGCAGCCTTTCAACCTTGCATATTTCAAGTCTCAACGTAAGACATTAAATTACACTTTAATATTGAATTTGAATTCTATCCTACTTGCTTGCCCCAGTAGAAGAAATCTTAAAAATCATGAGAATAGGTGCTTAGGCTAGAACAGCAAATAGGATGCACTTCCTGCCTTCATCTAGTGTACAGCCTAGTAAATAATCACATAGCTGGTGGTTCTGATACCTTAGAACTGTCTGGCCGGGCTCGGTGGCTCAGGCTGTCATCCCAGCACTTTGGGAGGCCGAGGCGAGAGGATTGCCTGAGCCTGGGGGTTCGAGACCAGCCTGGGCAACTTGGTGAGCCCTCGTCTCTACAATAAATCAAAAATTAGCCAGGCGTGGTGGCGTGCACCTGTGGTTCTGGATACTTGGAAGGTTGAGGTGGAAGGATCGCTGGAGCCCAGGAGGTGGAGGCTGCGGTGGCCATGAATGTGCCACTGCCCTCCAGCCTGGGCGACAGAGTGAGACTCCAACTAAAAACAAACAAACAAAGAACTGTTTGCCCATGCATTCATTCATTCAACCAATATTTCATAAGCAGCTAATATAGCCATCACTTTTCAAGGCACTGGGAAAACGTCAATGAATCAGGGGAAAAAAAAATTCCTGCTGTCACGGGGCTTATAGCATTTCTTTAAAAATGTGTGTTTTTAAGCCGGGCTCGGTGGCTCAGCCTGTAATCCCGCGCTTTTGGGAGGCTGAGGTGAGTGGATTGCCTGAGCCTGTGGGTTCGAGACCCGCCTGGGCAAGCAAGACCTCATCTCTACAATAAATCAAAAATCAGCCGGGCGTGGTAGCGCGCGCCTGTAGTTCCAGCTACTTGGAAGGCTGAGGCAGAAGGATCGCCGGAGCCCAGCAGGTCGAGGCTGCGGTGGCTGGGAGCAACCACTGCACTCCAGTCTGGGCGACAGAGTAAGACTCCAACTCAAAAAAAACCAAAACAAACAAACACAAAAACAAAAACAAAAAACAAAAACCATAGACCCCCCCACCAAAAAAATTTCCTACTGGATCACTAGTAATTTTCTATTTATGAAAATGAAATGTTAATAAAAACATATAAGATTTATCTTATAATACAATTTATTTTTTAAATGTTCCACAGGCCATCCTGCCACCAGGGACAGGCTCTTGGAGCTCAGCTTGACAGAACTACCAAAAAGAAGTTGGGTCCTAGTAAGAGAAAAATAAAAAGTAAAACCAACTCATATCACATTCTTAATTTCACACCCATTTCTGTTTGTGTACACATTGTATCATAAATATGTGTTAGACTAGTTAGGACTGGGAGGTAGGAGACCCAAGTTCAATCCTCAGCCTTTTGCTAGTGATCTAGCTCTGTGACTTTAGTCAGTCAATTAACTAACTCTCTTAGTCATATTTTTTTCAACTATACAATGAAGTAGTTAAATCAGGTGACCCTAAAGACTCTTTCAGAGTTTAGAATTCCATAATCACTACTATAATTGTTTTCACTGCATTGGATGCTAGACTGTAAACATATAAATGAAATTTCCAGAATGATAATCTTGACCCTAGATGCATCAGTAATCAATGACAAAAGATTATTTTAAACAGCACCGTCTTCAGACTTCACTGTCTACAACATCCCCAAGATCTTTGCAAATCTAGAGAATTATGCTTCATGATTTAAGTGAACTCTCTTGCATCAAAAGTTAAATACAAATAAATCACAAATCTATTAGGGTATGTGGACTGATTCCAAGTATGATATAAAAGCATTAAATTCTAACTTCAAGCACAACTAGGTGCCAAAATAATCACTTAAATTAACCTGCAGAGGGCTTGGTTTTAATTTTCTTTTTGGCAGCAATGTTAACCTATGAAGAAAATACAAATAAGTATAAATAAAATTTAAAAAATTCATAGTGTCCTGTTGCAACAAATGAATCAAGTAAAAAAAAAAAAAGAGTAAAATGATGGATACTCATACCACAGGTGTGGTATTAGGTTAAGTAACAACAGTTTACTCTAAGCTCTTATAGCATGCTGAACATGAGCACTAACTCATAACTCCTTATAAAAGCTGAACAAGGTAATTATTAGTATTATCTCCATTTTGAAAATAAAGAGATTTAGGCACCAAAAATGTAAGTAGTTTGTCTCAGGTCACAGAGCCAAAAAGTGGTGAAGCTGAGACTGAAGCCCCAACTCAAGGACATATGCCATTACCCACTCTGCTTCCAGGCTGTCATGCCAAACCATTCTGCTTACCTCTTACCATATGCCAGCCAAAACGATGTCCTTAAATCATTTATTTACCTGATTTTAATGCATGCTGGCAAGGAGCTAAAATAGTACAGATCTGAGAGCACTACTCATGTCCTTCTGGAGAAACCCAAAGGTATTTTGTGAGTTCTCCTATCTCTAGTCACCCCGAAAGCTCAACCACTACTCACCAGCCCCAAAGCATTTTGCTCCTTTTTTCAGCCACACAGCACTCCTCTAGGCCAACTCTTTCTCTAGTTGGTTTTGTTCTCTGGCTACTGTTCTAAATCTTAACACATACCCACACTCCCACTATGGATGCTACTAAAGGTTTAATCTTTTGGTTCTCTCACCTGCTTTAAATATACTTTTTTCTTGGAGAATTCAGTCACTATCTCTAGAATGGGAACTCCCAAATCTAGATCCAGACTCAGAGCTTGCAGCCGATATAGATAAAATACCAAGAGCACAGAAAATGGCTTCAATCCTGGCATGCCACTTGCTATCTTGTAAAACTTTAGGCTAATTACTAACTCTATGTCTGTCTCATCTATACAGACAAAAATGGAAAACCTACCTAATAGGCTAGGTAAAAGAATGTAGGCTAGGCACAGTGGCTCACACCGGTAATCGCAGCACTTTGGGAAGCTGAGGCAGGAAGACTGCTTGAGCCCAGGAGTTTGAGACCAACCTAGACAATATAGCGAGACCTTGCCTTTAAAAAAATAATGAATGAATGAATGAATAAATAAATAAATAAATAAGCTGGGTGTGGTGGTGTGTACCTGCAGTCCCAGCTACTAAGGAGGTTGAGGCAGAAGGATCACCTGAGACCAGGAGATCGAGGTTGTGATCATGCCACTGTACTCCAGCATGAGCAACCAAAAAAAAACTTTTCTTTTTTTTTTTTTTTGAGAAAGATGGGGCTAAGCATGAATGTTGGTTCCAATACTTGTTACTTCTCCTTGGACAGGTTTATTAGCCTGTCTACAAACCTTGGCTTCTCATTCTTAAAAATGGGGTCATAAATTAAAGGGTAACTGTGCAAACTATAGGAGAAAATGCAATGATTTATAAACCTGGCTGATTATCAGCAATGCTTAGACTGTTAAGAAAAAATTCCCAAAGCAATTTTCCAGAGATGCTACTCAGCAGCATCTCTGAGGTCCTGATACAGGATGATTATTCCTTATCTAAAATGTTTAGGACCAGAAGTGTTTTGGTTTTCACATCTTTTTTGACTTTGTAATATTTGTTAGTACTGATTGATCATCCCAAATCCAAAAACCCAAAATGGAAATGCTCCAATGAGTATTACCTTTGAGCATCATGCCAGTGCTCAAAAAAGTTTCTAATTTTAGAGCATTTTAGATTTTGGATGCTCAACCTGTAAGAAATATTCACTTGCTCCAGACACTTTAGAATGTACATCATAAAAGACCCCATTCACAAAAGAAGATACTACAGAAATGTTAAGGAATAAATATTCTTACTCAAGCAAGGCTGAAAGAGACCTGGAGAGTGTGATCTGCTCTGGCAGAAGAAAGACAAAGAATCTGTGCTGGACAAATTGAGGTGACCTGGCCCACAGTTCTATTCTTCTAGCTTTTGTTTTCTGTTGGTAATCACCCCTTCCCCACCTCCATAACCACACTTCCCACGAAACATAGTCAAAGGGCTAGGCCAGGACAACATAGCATGGTAGAAAATGACTCATCAGTACTGTCCAGATTCCAGCCTTTCCTAGATTAATGGTTTTTCTGGACTTTAACTACCTTGATTCCAAAATAGCAAAATAACTAGTAATAATGTTAATTTAGGTTTGATGTAAATGGCACAGTATAAATAAAATAAATTTAAAAGAAGTTTCAGAAACATCTCACTTAATATAAATATGCCATGGAAATCACCTGAAAATTCTCAGCTCAATAGTAGATGTATCTAGTGTTTACTAACTTCCTGGCTATGTTCACTTGGTCCAAGGGACTGGAAAGTGATCCAAGTTTGTCTAATTCGAGTATTTTCACAGAATTTTTAAACTAGGAAGTCCTCTTTTCCTCTTGGGTCACTCAATAACAGTGTGGTACTCCTGGAACTATGTGGCTCCAGTTCCTGGTATGCTGAGATAACCTGATGGAAATAGAAGGGAACCAGGCCATCGTACTAAGAGAAGCAGGCAGAAGAACCAACACACACTGAATAGAGGGAGCACCTGACCTAGAATCTATTCATTCTTCAGGTCAATTCTACCCTTTAAGTGTAAAGGATAAACTACATCAGTGTCTCTTTCAAAGGAAAGAATCTAAATACAGAACTTTTTCAGGGAGGGGGGGTAAGGGGATCATTCTGAAGTAGTTACCACTGGAGTGAAGCCTTACGGGAATAGAAGGGAATAGCCAGGTATAGACAAGCAGTTACAGAAGATTGTACAAAGCCTAGACGAATGAAAGGCACACAGAGGTTGTTGAAAAAAATTGTTAAATAGAAATGCATTGAGCATATTTTATTTGCAAGTCACTCTTAGGTACTGAAGGCAGGGACAAGAAAGAAAATGAAAAAAAAATGCACAAGATTCCTTTTAATTATGGCAAATTAGCAATGGCATAATCTTTCACAAATCACTATGGAGATGCTGAAAAAGAAACACTGAAGGTAATACAAGGAGAAACTGACAAAAACTCAAAAGAAAAAAGAACTTTAAAGTACCTTCCCTTTACAAGTAAGCAGATAAAATCAGAAGGAGAGTCTGTCTGACCTAAAGGTACAGAATCTTACTGGCAATTAAGTAAGTCCTATACCCTTCAGAGATACCTTTTCAAGTGTCAATATGCCTGTAAAATTGACTTCATTAGGTCATGAAGTTTAAAAAAACTCCAAAAAGTAGAAATAATATTATCTACAATGCAATAAAATTAGAAGTAAAAGATAAAAGAATAAAAATTTAAATCAACCATTTAGAAAATTTAGAATCAGCTCCTAAAAATCTCATGGGTGGCTGGGGCCTGGGAGTAGAAAGCTACAAAATATGCTGCTTCCATACTAACAATGAGAAAAGGTCAAATACTATAATCTGCAATACAGTTTTTTCCTGAGTCTACCAGAGAGCTGAGTTTGCAAGGCAACCAGAGTATGACAAGCCCCTCTGACAAGATGAAATACTTGAACTGTTTTACCTTTGAAAGAGCAGAGAAGAAGAGGTGACCACCATACATATGAATAAATCAGCTAAAATTTTAACAAAATGTTAAAAGCCAAGTGTGGGGTCACTTCAGAGTAATTAGGAGCAACAGAAAAAAGTAGAATTTGTGTTCACTCAAAAGTTTTTTTGCATGGGCATCCACAAGGTGCTCAGAAAGATGGGGATAAGAGAGAGACCCACTGGTGGCATGAGCATGCAGAAGGCTACTGGCTGCTGCTGGGGTCAGACACAAAGTCTCTATCTCTCCCCTTAGACCCTCCTTTCCTACCCTCTGACTCCTAGGGCCATCGGTTGTCTAGGGAAGAAAGTAGTTAAATGTCTACTGAATAACTTAATATATGAAAAATGTTCTCTTAATAGCTGTCATAATAATGTACAATAAAAGAAGTTCAAAGTTCAACTGTAGTAAGTTGCAAAACTCACATACAATTAGGCAACAAGTATATTAAAAAGTATTTAGTACTATTTCTTTCCTTAAATTTTTTCTTTTCTTTCTTTTTTTTAGGGATATGGTCTCACTATGATGCCCAGGCTGGCCTTGAACTCCTGGGGTCAAGTAATCCTCCTGCTTCAGCCACCCAAATAGCTGGGACTGCAGGCTTGCATCACCACATCTGGTTTAGTCCTATTTCTGATAAAAGAAATACAAGCTTAAGGATTTACACATGCTCATGTTTGCCTTCCATGAACATTTTTTGATAACATTGTTACAAAAACAATATATGCTCACAACAGAAAAATAGATTAAAAAAGAAAATAAAAAAGATCTATTTGCTCACTCAGAGACAACCATAGTTAATCTTTGCACATAAACAGAGAACTCCTAAATTTTTGTGTTATTTTATATTCATAATTTAATTTTTAAAATAGTTTATACGGCATATATATTTCCCCAGTTTAGTAATATTCCAAAATTATCTTTCCATGCAGCAGAAATATTTCTATAATGGTTATTAATGGCTGCATAATAATTAATTGCATAGATATACAACAATTTCTTTCTTTCAAAATCACAATTTTAGTAACCAATTCCCCACTGAAGGACATTATGACAACTACTAATCTTTTAATGATTGTTTATGCTTATAAAGGGGAGTAAGATGTCAAAGAGTTACTCCAAAGTTTAAATCTCAATAACTGAGGAGTGAATTACATGATGGAAATCTTTGACTACCATATTTGGTAGTCAATAGAGCAAGCAAAGCTGCAGTCTGAGAAAGGATTGTAAGCCAGGGGGGAAAAAAAAAAAGGAAAAGAAGTGAGCACATTTATAAAGGTTTCCAAATGACCACGGTTTATGGCAGACCTCTTTTCTGGATTGATGACATGAATCTAGTCATTCATTTTACTTAAGAGAAAAACAGAAAAAAAGTGTCTGTCATAAGATCAATAAGCCGAGAGTGAAAAACAGGTTTCCTCAAACAAATTCAGGATGATAAAGAATTTCACAAGATAAAAACCAGAAATTCTTTCTTTTATTGACTTCCAGAACACTGAAAAAAGTACCATGCACTCTTTGTTTTTGAATTTGAAGAAAATATGGGTAAAAGTCTTTAGAACGAGGGGACAGGAAAGATTTTTCTAAGCATTTCACAAAAATTTGAACACATAAAAAGTAACTCAGTAACTTTAGCCCAACAGGCTGAAATAAATGAAAATAACAAAAAAAAGTCTGTAACACATGACAGTTAAACAATTTTTTAACATGTAAAGAATTATCACTGGCCAGTGAAAAGTAAGTAGGTAGAAAGCATGAAAAAGGAATACACAAAATATCAAATAGCCAATAAACACCTGAGAATTGTTGAACCTCAGAAAATTAAAAAGATTGACAAAGTCCCATCTTGATGAGGCTGCTCAACCAAGGAAGACCATGGAAACTGATAATAGCCTTTCAAAGTGTAATTTGCAACAAGTATCAAAATATAAAGTATAAATATCCTTTGATTAATTAATTTGACTTCTAGAAATTTACCCTAAGAAGATATTATATATAATTTACATATTATTATACACTGTAGTGATGCATATAAGCAAAGATAATAAAAACAAATCAACTGTCTATGAATGGAGATTCTGTGAAATAAATTATGGTATATATGTGCATATAACAGAATACCATGCAGCCATCAAAAAATGGTGAGAGCAGATTTACATCTGTTAGTGTTGAAAGCTATCCATGAGATTGTAGCTTTTTCAAAATGAAAAAGCTGGAGAACAGAGTAGATGGTGTGATCTCATTAATGGTTAAATACATTGTTACAGAGATATCCTAAAGGTCAGCCACCAAAATATGAACAGTGAATTCTGGTAATTTTTACATACTTCATGGTATTTTTCTGAATTTTCTACATGAAATGATACATAAGTAATTTTTTTTTTGAGTTGGAGTTTCACTCTGTCGTCCAGACTGGAGTGCAGTGGCTGCTTCCGGCCACTGCAGCCCCGACCTGTTGGGGCTCCAGCAATCCTTCTGCCTCAGCTTTCCAAGTAGCTGGAACTACAGGTGTGCACTACCACACCCGGCTAATTTTTTTATTTATTGTAGGGATGAGGTCTCACCCGCGGGCTCAGGCAATCCACTCACCTCAGCCTCCCAAGGCGCGGGATTACAGGCTGAGCCACCGAGCCCAGCTGACACATTTTAATGAAAACAATAACAAGCTCTTTAATATTTGGGGAAAGGCAATTACATCATGACAGACTCAACTGTTCTATTTTCAAGGAGATGGATTTTATCTCTATCTAGTTTGGCTACCAAGGCGCTCTGGCTATTTTACATTTGCTTTACTGTTTTATTGTTACTTTGATAACTGTGATATGACAAATAATTTGTCTGGTTTTAGGTCTTATAACCCTCAGAAGGAGATTACAAAACCCTTGGAATGTCCTGAGTGCCAAAGTCTTTGTTACACTAATGAGGCAATTCAGGATGAAAGGCTGGAGACTGAGTTCGATCATGTGGCCAATGGCTTAATCAAGGCTGCCTATGTAATAAAACCTTAACCCTGGTCACCAATGGTAAGTGTAGCTTTGAGGTTGGTGAACACAAAGATGTGCAGGGAGAGTGAAGACTGGCCCTAAAACCACAGGGAAGGGTTGTAGAACCTCTGCAGTCTCTCTCAAGACTCGTCCTATGTGTAATAACTTTATAATAAAATTGCAATAAGTATATAACTTTTTTCTGAGTTCTATGAGTCATTCTAATCAATTCTGAGGTGGGTCATGGGAAACTCCTGGATTGGTAGTCAGTTGGTCAGAAATGCAGGTTGCCTGGGGATCCCCCTGAAATGTGGCTGGAATCTGAAGTGGGGGCAGTCTTGTGTACTCTGTACTTAATCAGTGGGATCTGTGCTATGCTAACTCCAGGTAGTTAGTGTCAGAATTGTACTGTGGTATAAACAGTTGGAGTCAAACCAGTTGGGATGAAATGAAACAGTAATTATCCTAAGTAATGATATAATCATATTTTCTATAACCAATACTTTCAAAAGTAAAGCAATCTGGTAAATGGCCAATAGCTTTGTTGACCAGGTTTTGTGATTTTTCTACCACAAACACTAACATGAAAGAAATGTTTATCCTTTTTGGGTACTTTCTTATCTATGCCTTCTTATCTGTGCCATTCATGCAACTCTGCCAAGCTGTATTACCTCAGTACCGTGGACCTACACTAGAGAACTCATTTCTGTATGCTGCATTGGTCAATGCCTCTCTCTCATATGCTGGTTGTGAATTCCAAAGCAGGGATCACATCTTATTCATCTTTGTATTCTCAGAGCCTACCACAGTGCCTAGAACATGTCAGACACTCCATAAGTTTGATGAGTGAATGAGTCAATGAAATAACTGTCCATAAAAATCACTCAAGTGAAGGAAAGTGCTTGAGTAGGTGCTTTGGTTTGAAACTTCACAGTCATTAGGAACTCTTCTCTCCCCTTGATCTCTATATTCAACTAAATACTGTGGTAGAACAAAGAGAAAGTGGCCTCTGCAGGGAGATAGTAAGTGAAAATAATAATTCCTTTAAACATAAGAAAAAAAGAGTATGGTGTTAGATATTCTTTTTCCTTTTCTCTTAGATTTCTGTGGTCTTTTATTACGACACAACATTAGAAATCTGGCTTGAAAGACTAATGTTTTTCCCTAATCAAAATCCTTCTCCACAAAAACTTACTCACCTTTTAACCTAGCGTCACCCCCAAAGGCACCACAGCCCCAGTTCCCTGTGGCCACTGCAGAAAGATTCTCTGAGGAAATGCCGGGACGAAGAAATCCACAGTAAGCCTGCAGGATACAAGAAATATAAAAGCCTATGAGTGATTAGACACTAAAAGTATTTCTGACTGATGTACAGGGTCAGTATCCATTAACAAGCTTATATTCTCTCTTTTTTCTTTTTTCCTAGGGGCCAAAGTAGAGAAAAAAACAGAGAGAAAAGTACAGGATTATACAAGGAAGAGAGCATGAAATTTATTTGTTTTGATGCTGGGCATGTCAAATCCCTTAAACCAATACAAATCTCTGTTTCTTTTTCCAATTCAAACAAACAGAAATGGAAGTAGAGATATTTCAAGTGCTGATGGCATCCTGATTACAAATTACTAGGAACTTAAACTACTAAGAAAGGCGCTTGTTGAAACACTGTATTCTTTGAAGGATTTTGAACACCATTTTTTCATAAGGCAAAGGGTCACTATTAAGCTTCTTCAGCACTCTCTGAGATTAATCACTGTGGTTTGTTTTTTGTTTTTTTTTTTTTTGAGTCAGAGTCAAGCTGGTCATGAACCCCTTAGTTTAGGCAATCCTCTTGTCTCTGCCTCCCAAAGTGCTGGGATTACAGGCATGAGCCATCACGCCTGGCTTGATTAGTTTTGTTTTTGTTTTTGTTTTTGGAGTCTCACTGTGTTGTCCAGGCTGAAGTACAGTGGCAAGCTCATGACCACCTCAGCATCAACCTGCTGGGCTCCCGTGATCCTTCTGCCTCAGCCATCCAAGTAGTTGGAACTACAGGCGTGCGCTACCACGCCCGGCTAATTTTTTAAAATTTACTGTAGAGACGAGGTCTCGCCAATTTGCTTGGGCTCGGCTTGAAACCACAGGCTCAGGCAATCCACTCACCTTGGCCTCCCAAAGTGCTGGTATTACAGGCTGACCAACCGAGCCCAGCAAATTAGTTTTTAAATATGCTTCCTGCCACTGAAGTGCTTAAGGAAGAGCAAGCAACTATCTATAAAAGGAATTCCTACACCTGGTTTTGAAGTAAACTTGAAGATCTTGTTCAGCTGTAAGGTTCTCTAGTTTCACAGCTATTTTAAGCTAGAATATTAAAAAATTTGCTAGTGATCTGAGAGAAGTACATATCCTGAGGATGCTGGCTAAGTATTAATTCAATGAATAACTCGTTCTGTTTATGATTGTGGTGTGTGTGTGTCTGTTTGTGTGTTGTGTGTGCGAGAGCACCAGAGTCTCACTCTGTTGCCTAGGCTGGAGTGCAGTGACACACTCACAGTCACCACAGCCTCGACCTGCAAGGCTCAGGCAATCCTTCTAACTCATCCTTCCAAGTAGTTGGAACTAAACTGTCCCGTGCCACCACGCCCAGCTAATTTTTTGATTTATTGTAGATCTGACTTATTTTGATTTGTCTTGAACCCCTGAAATCAGGCAGTCCTCTCTCCTCTGCCTTCCAAAGTGCTGGGATTACATGCATGTGCCACCACACCCGGCTCAAGAGTATAGTTTAAGGTCCTAGAGAATTTCTGATTTCCATTTCTTTACTGCCAGCTTAGTTGGTCTTTCTGCCTTGTTTCTGCATTTGTAGGTTTCTGATACTATCAGATTATATAAGAGGTTTAATATAATAGCAAAGCAAACCTTCCCAGGTTCTCTCAAGTTCCAAACAAAGCCTAAAATATAGCTTATGTGTAACAGTAAATACAATTAAAAGAATGATCTATGACAAATGTTCCCAGAGAAAAAGGATAAAGAAAGATGCTTCTATGAAACCTACACATAGAAATACTATAAATTGCTCTCTGAAGTTTTCACAAAGGTATAAAAATTTATTTTATACACTGTCTAGATGGATTAACAAGGCTATTCCTTCCACACCCTCCTAGGCTGTAAATCCTGACAGATATTAATTGTAAGTTGGTACCAGATCATTATTCAACACTGTGGTACAGAACTTACACAAGAACTCACAAATTACCTACATAATCAGATGCATGGAGCTTCTGAAAATCTCTTTCAGGTCAAAAATTCAGAGAGCTCCATTTTTTTCATCAGGCTCTTGAAAGACAGTCTGTGTCATTATAGGAACAAGGAAGAGAACAAACCCTCTGTCTGAATAAACATAACTTTGCTACTTTATTTCCTGTCAATTTTTTCTAACATGCCTAGATAGAGAGGAGGCTCTCTTAGCCTGCTAGTTCATGTGTGGTTTATACTAACAGAATGGTTTTATTTATTCTCAGGACAGGCATAGTGGCTCACACCTGTAATCCCAGCACTTTGGGAGGCCGAGGTGGGAGAATTGCTTAAGCCCAGGGGTTTGAGACTAGCCTGGGCAACATAACAAGACCTCACCTCCACAAAAAAATCAAAAAAATTAGCCGGGCATGGTGGTGTGAGCCTGTAGTCCCAGCTACTCAGGAGGCTGAGGCTGAGGCTGAATAATTACCTGAGCCCATGAAGTCGAGGTTGCAATTGTGCCACTGCACTTCGGCCTGGGTAACAGATTGAGACTCCAACTCAAAAACAAAGAATTGCTGTTTGTAAATTAAAGTAAAATAACTGAGTTATTTTACTTCAATAACTTCACTTCAATGAGCAAAAATAACTGAGTGAAACTAAGGACTAACCATGGAGAATGTGAAACATTTAAATTATTATTATAGAAGTAAAATCTAATATAAAATATTAATCAATTTTCCTGAAAAATTATCTATCTTGAAAATGGCCATAACAAAAACAAACCATGAAAGTGAAATTAAACCACATTCAATATTTTACCAAATAATATCAAATAAAACTTAAAAGTTATATAAAAATGAAATAATATAAGAAGTAATTAGGTAATATAAAAAGAATAACTGGTTAAATAAAATTATGAAATACAAAATTCTTTTATTCTGTTAAAACCAAGCATTTCTAAGGTCAGAAATAAGAGAGCAGTAGTAAGCTGTCCTGAGTCCCCTTTGGAGGGTCAGCCTAGGCTTTCCCCTTCTCTAGGAAGAAGGATCCCTTAAGGCTTTGAATCAGGGGACCTTTCCTTTTACAGAGGAAATGAGCTTCTTTGGTAGGAAACAAAGGTCAAATAAGCATAGAGACCTCAAAAGAGTTGCCAAGCTTCACTCTATGGGGAAAGGCACTAGGAGTTGTCAAGAGCTCCGTATTGGAGCCTAGGAGTTTGAGACCAGTCTGGGCAATATAGTGAGACCCTATCTCTATAAAAAATAAAAATAAAGCGCTAGGCATGGTGGTGCATGCCTGTAGTCCCAATACTGGGGAGGCTGAGGTGGGAGGTTGCTTGAGCCCAGGAGTTGAAGGTTGCAGTGACTTATGATTGTGCCAGCCTAGGCAACAAAGCAAGACCCTGTCTCTGGGGAGTGAGGGGAGAAAAGCTTCATATTGGCATTTTCTTTTTCCGCATCCAGAGCCAGAGTACTTGAGGAGAGTGATCAGAGTTGTGAGCGTAAAAGAAAGCCCGCTTGAACTCTGACTACCTGACCTGGTATTCAGCAATGACAGGGCAACTTATTTTTTACTAACAAACAACTTAGAAGAGAGAAAAAGAGAAAGAATTCATATGTCCGGATAGTAAGCAAAAGATACCGGTAAACACCTATACCTTGAAATGAGTTGTGATGGGAAGGGAAGAAGAGATGGAAGATAAAGATAATTCAGTAGTCCTGAAGATTGCAAAGGAATGCACTGAGGAGCAAGAGGAGGAAAATATTAGTATTTAGAGTTGAAAACTAGAGAGTGATCAGGAAGTGGTGAAGATGGAAACATAGAAAGGAAGCAAGGAAAATGGAAAAGGAAGCAAGGAAAATGGAAAAGGAACCAAAGAAAACTGGGTGTAAATGTCTGCAGGTCCAGAGCTGGGCCCAGGAAAGAGAGGTACCTGGGAAATAGTCTGGCACAAACCTGCAGAAACACTTAAGAATTCTGGCTTTCTATATCAAATTTAGCAGGCCCAGGTAGACATACAGTCATGCGACTGCATAACAATGTTGTGATTAACAATGGACCATAAATACGATGGCAGTCCCCTAAGATTATAAGAATGCATTTTTATAGCCGGGCTTGGTGGCTCAGCCTGTAATCCCGCGCTTTGGGAGCCGAGGTGAGTGGACTGCTTGAGCCCGCGAGTTCGAGACCCGCCTGGGCAACTTGGCGAGACCTCCTCTCTACAATAAATCAAAAAACTTAGCCGGGCGTGGTAGCGTGCACCTGTAGTTCCAGCTACTTGGAAGGATTGCCGGAGCCCAGCAGGTCGAGGCTACAGTGGCCGGGAGCGGCCACTGCACTCCAGTCTGGGTGACAGAGTGAGACTCCAACGCAAAAAAAAAAAAAATAAAAGAATGCATTTTTATAGTAGTTTTTCTATGCTCAGATACACAAATACTGACCATTTTGTCCCAACTCCCTACAGTATTCAGTACAGTCACAGGCTGCACAGGTTTGTAGAGTAGGAACAATAGGTTCTACCATATAGCATAGGTGTGTAGTAGGCTATACCATCCAGGTTTGTGTCAGCGCACTCTGTGATGTTCACACGACCATTTCTCAGAACACATCCTAATCCTTAAGCAGTGCATGACTTTACTTTAAAAAATGCCATTCATTACCATGTAAATACATTATACTGTTTGCTAGATTAATAATTTCATAATTTTTTTTTAAAGAGTTGCTTATTTATATGAAGTCAATCTACCATGCTTATTTAACTTAATACACAGTTGATATTTTCCTGTGATTTTTAGTATTCTGTGATCTCTTAAAAACAAACATGATATAAAAAGATCAGGATCTTTTGGAAGGAAATAATGTAATATTAATCAAGAGTCTTAAAATTACCCTTAGACTTAATAATAACATTTTTGTAAATTTCTTAGGAAACAGCAGCTGTACAAAGATGTTTATTCCTACTTACTTATAAAAGATAAAAACTTGGGACATTTGACTGTTCAAAAATAGGACAGTGGCTAAATCATGGTACTGTATATCAATCCAATCAATTTTATTAAACATTTTATTATGAAGATTATTAGAAAATGTGAAAAATGATAATACTATACGGTCAAATGAAATAGGTAAAACACAAAATTACAGATATCTTTTGAGCACATCTATAAAAAAGTAAAAATTTCACAAGGAAAGACCTACAAAAAATGAAAACAACGGTCTGAAAGGTAGGACTATGAATGACTATTTTGCATTTAAAATAATTATAACACTAATACATTGTTTTTGCTATTTTTAAAATGCAATATAAAATGAAAGAAGTATACAGACTTCAGTTTCCTCATGTACAAAATCCAAGATTAGATTAGGTATTTCATGGATATTCTGATTCTATATATTGAGAAATACAGGAAAAACTCACTAGAAGTAATGCACTTTGAACCAATATTCCTAAAAATAAAGTGATATACTTTTTAAGAAAAGATTATAAATGATCAAATGTTGAACTTAAAGATATCAGCCATGAGTATTGATTGGTTCTGTTATTAAGCTTTGGTTTATTAATGACACCATTCCAAATTTGGTAGTGGGTAACAACAAAAAAATCAATTAAAAAAGTAAATGGTGGCAATTTCCTGCTGGGAGTATATCTCCACTTTGTTCAATTTCTGATCCAGAAGGCTCCACAAAACATATTCATTACTTAATTTTACCTAAATGAGTCTAACATGGCCAAATACAACTTTTCACAGGTGATTTCTTTCTTCTGTTGCAGAGCTATATGCCACTTTTACAAGCTGGCGTCATAAATCTTTCCAGCCCCAAAGATAATTCTCCTCTAGAATGTCACTCAGCTGATCTCTCACTGGATTAAACATTGCTTCTCAGTATCAGTTAGATAAAAGGAGACTGATTTCCTCTTTTTAAAAACCAACTCCACTTGCAGGTCACAATGTGGCTCCAACAGAATAGGTGGAGCCTAGATGGTCCAGATCTTTTCCAGAGGTAATAAAGCACTTTGTGGGATTGCCCTTTAATTGGTGAGTAATGCTTAGTAGCAAACATCCCCAGAGCTCAGAGATCTACACTGAATTGTGATGGTGAAAATTGTTCTCATGCTTTGTTTTCTTCATTTAGAAAAATGTAGTTTTTCTCTTTGTCCCTTTCTCTCTGGCATGCAAAAAAAAAAAAAAAAATTGTGCAAGTCATCTCTAGAGTGACTTAATATTTAGTACAGATTTCTGCTTTAAACCAAAGTTTATAAAAATTGTAATATATAAACATTAAATTGAATATTCTCTTCAAGTTGTGCTGTTCATGTGAAATTCCTGTTGCTTGTACTAAAACTCAAAAGTCGATTCGAATAGGTAAATATAACTGATAAGGGATGAAATGCTTTGATTTAGAAGGCCCAAAGTTATTTGGACTAATTTTCTAATTAAGATGTCAATGACATTTAACAAAATCATTTGCTTTTTCCTTTTTTAGTGAAAGAACTAAAAAACTAATTCTTTGTTAAAACAATACGTTTTTTGGAATAAAGCAGTGAATGAAAGAACACAAACTTATCAAATGCTTTCCCATGTGCTAGGCTCTGAACTAGGTGCCTTCTCAATGTTAGACTATGTGCTTGCTGACAGGCTATACTACACCTGTGGTGTTTCTTGTCTCAGGGGAATCTAATAAATTGGTTGAGGGGAAATTCTTAAATTCCTTGAAAAAGTGTATCAAACAGAAAATGCTATTGAGAAAAGCACTCAACAGGTACCTTGCTCACAGCAGAACTTTATGATCACAGGAGAAGAGGTGACTCAGGCATATGTTTGCAGGACATTGTGTGTTAACCAAAGGCAGGAATATTATCAATGATTTAAGTTTGAACTATAAAGCCTGGAAGGTCATATCTAGTTATAGAAATCTCTATGTGGGAGCATTTACATTTTCAAAAAGTAACCTGAAGGCAGGGGAGTCTGAATTTAAGTCTTGATTTGGTCACTGTCCAGCTGTGTGATCTGGGACAAGTTACCTTCTTGAGGTTCAGTTCATGATCTCTAAATTGAAGCAAGAAAAATATCTGTGCTTCCCTGGGTAGATAGGATTAAATCAGACAGTGCATTTACAGTGCTAAGAGTGCCTTTTACATAATAAGCAATCATTTAATGACAACAATGACTTTTAATATTGTTACTTGTGTAATTTGAAAAAAAATTCTACCTGCATTTGACTGAAAATAATCTTTTATGAGTTATAAATTAGACTTAATTGCACACTGACATAAAAAATGGCAGGTTGAAAACAAATACAGAACTACATTATTATATATTAAGAATCAACCTATCTGCTTCAAATGGCTTCATCTGTCCTGAACTTGACTTGACACTGGACTTAGTAGGCTTTACTTAACACTTGAAGAATATTTAGAGGGCTAGGCACGGTGTCTCATGCCTATAAACCCAGCACTTTGAGAGGCTGACGTGAGAGGATTGCCTCAGCCCACAGGTTCAAGACCAGTCTGGGCAACTTGGAAAGACCTCATCTCCATAACAAATCAAAAAATTAGCTGGACATGGTGGCACGTGCCTATAGTTCTAGCTACTTGGAAGGCTGAGGCGGAAGGATTACTTGTGCCCAGCAGGTTGAGGCTGCGGTGGTTGTGAACATGTCGCTGTACTCCAGCCTGGGCAACAGCGTGAGATTCCAACTCAAAAAAAAAAAAAAAGAAAAAAAGAAAGAAAAAAAGAAAAAAGAAAAGAAAAGGATATTTAGAAAATATCTGACAATTTGCGACATTTTGAGTGATTTGAGATAATGTACTTATCTAACTTTTAAAAATTTTACCTTAAAACCCTATATTAGCGTTGCCTAAGAAGGTATTTAACCATCAACCAAGTTACTTAACAAATTACTTGTAAGGCAGTAACTAGACACTGACTGACCCCAGTGAAATAAAACTCCTCCTTTTGTTGCCAGGTTATTTAAAGACTAATTCTTTTTGTATAAAGTGTACCTCATAAGGACTCTATATTCTATAAATAAATGTTTTTCACTGTTGGCAATCCTTACAACTAACTTAACCTATTCATATATACCAAGATTCCAGATCTTTAAAATTTCTGGTATCTTTGGGGACAGGTAAATTAAAAGTTAGTGAAAACAAGTATGTGTAGAATAGTGACCTTGCCTGGGCCTGCCCAGAGCACGTAGTTCCCCACGCACCCAGCATCCAGCGAGACCTGTGCTGTGCCAGCAAAGGAGACATGGGCAGAGCGATGGTGGCCAGGTTGGGGCTAAGGCTGCTGCTTGTGGCACTGCTCCTACCCACGCAGATTTATTCAAATTTAACAACTGTCGTAACAATTTCAAGTAACTCCTCTCAGAGTACCTCAGTCACCCCAATCCAGCTAATACCAACACCAAGGCAGTGGGTGGAGCCCTACAGTCAACAGCCAGTCTCCTTGTGGTCTCCCTCTCCCTCCTACTATTGCTAAAAGACTCAGGCCAAGACATATCTATACTTCCCCATCTTCTAAGCCCAATCCAACTAGCATCTAGAAGTCCAACGTGGCAAAGAAAAAACAAGTCTTCAGTGAATCTACTAATTCCGCACCTTTCATGGACATAGAAAATGCTTACAATCCCAAATCTGATTGGTCTGAAGAACACGTGGAAGGTTTCACTAGACAATGGATGCCAGTATAGAGTTTTGTGTACAAGATGAAGAAAGGCAACAACCACAATTAGTTAAGACATGGTTTCCTTGAATGTGGCTTAGGAAATATGAACACTTAAAACTACCTTGAAAATAAGAATAGATTTTCTCTTGTCTAGAAATAAAGGATGTGATGTGGAAAAAACCCCCAGTAGAATAGCAACTGATCATAGGCATTTTTTAAAAAGACTTATTTATGCCCAGAGGTACCATTTAAAAAACATCCTAATTGAGGATAATTTCTAGAAGTAAATGATCTAGCTCCCATGGGAAAGTATATGTGGGAGAACAGACTTTATCCATAAAAAATGGAACATTTAAGTACGTGTTAGTAAATAACTATAGTTAACACTTTTTGGTTCTACATTCCTTTTCATATATTTCTAAAGATAACCCTTATTCAACATGATACATTCTATAAAAAACATCATGGGCCTGAGGACAACTGCTTTAAGACAAGAGTTTGGAACAGTGAAAGCAGGCTTACATTTAAAATGTACCCATCTACTAGTAAAAGATACTCCTCAGGATAGGCAAATCTCTGACTTTCAGAGTCAGGGAAGAGAGAAATTTAGAACTGTGCAATATACCAAAGAATGGTATTTCAGGATAGTTTTTTGAGTAATTACTTTATTATTTTTTTAAATAAATGATGTTGCTTATGTAAGTTCAACTTTGGAAAATAGTACATTATTCTTCAAATATTTTATGAAATTCATTTGAAAACTCTAAACATTAAAATAATCTAATAAACTATATATAAAAAAACATGTTCAACAATAAATTAGATTTTTAAATGATTAGGATATAAAATAATATAATTATGTTCAAAATATCTACTAAATTGTAAGTGTAGTAAAATCCTGACAGGATTATTTGGTTGTTTACATCCAGTCTGCTGTCATTATCAGAAGTCTTTGTGCAGGAACTGGCACGTGTACAGCTGTGCAAAACCATAAACCTCATTATCTTGATAATCTCATAACCACATCCTACTCAGGAGAGTTAAACAATAATTTTCAAAATCAGGTCAGAATTCTTGGTTATGAGAATAATTTGAGGAACTAAAGAAAATATCTACTGTTTTGGTGAGGCCCCAAATCTAGAGAACAGAATCAGCAATCTGCTGTATAATAAGAGTTTATCTATTATGGCTGCCAATAGTAAAAATATGAACTAGGTATGGATCATTTTTATACTTCTGTGATATAGTAAAAAAATGACACTGTAGCACTAAGCATCACAGAAAGTCATAGATTCCATCATATATATATCAAATTACCAAATCAATAAACACCATATGAATCCTCCTAGAACACAATAATTAACTTGACTTTTTTTTTGGTTTATCTGTTTTAATTCTGATAGTATTGTTATAGAGAAAAATGTCATTGAGTAAGTCTGAAAAAAAAAAACTTTCAGGGCTCATTCGTTTCTATATGGTTTTACAACGGTAATGTTCCAGAGCTAGAAGAACTTGATGAAATAAATGCATGTGTGGGGTTTAAAATCAAGAATAGTCTATCTGGTGACCTTGGCTACTAATCAAACAATTACAAAATGGAAAGTACATCTTGTACAAGCTGACAGAGCCATTAAATCAGGAGAGCTGTGGGCAGACGTACTGACACTGCAAGAATTACCAGAAAACAT
Source organism: Tarsius wallacei (assembly GCA_963574415.1). Taxonomy (NCBI): domain Eukaryota; kingdom Metazoa; phylum Chordata; class Mammalia; order Primates; family Tarsiidae; genus Tarsius; species Tarsius wallacei. The sequence goes on along the minus strand of CAUYQG010035339.1, from coordinate 44,426 downwards.
TAATTTCAGCATTAATAAAATGGCAGTAAATAGATGACAGCTGCCAGATGAACTAAGAAATAAGGTTACTGGCCTTGTTAAGCTCGCGTCTCATTTTCTCAGGCACAAACTGATCGAGGTAGCGTCTGAAGTGAAGTGCGTCTATGGCAACAATCTCTGTGCAGCGCCGCTGCCAGTCGTCCCTGGGACAGGACAGAAAGGGGAGAAAGATGAACAGGTACAGTCACTCAAATAAAATCTGCGTAGGGGTCGGGTTGCAGAGACTTTGGCAGCGTTAAAACACTTGAAAAACAAAACAAATAACCAGTGTCTGCAGGTCTCAGCAAAACAGGATGGCAGGAAACATTTTATTTTTAGATTCAGAGGCACACAAGTTGTACACTGTCAGGCATTAATTATCAAGAGACAACACAATGACATACTGTAAACAGGTACACCATTTACAGTGAGTCTCACCATTTATGGGGGGGCAAACAAAAGGAATTTAGTTCTTTGTTTTCGTCTAATACTAAAGTCATAGCATTTGTATCTTGACAAGAGCTCATTCCTCCTTTGTTCGAGAGATCTGCTCTAAATCACTGGGGCTGTAACATCACCATATATTGTCCAGGAAATAATCTCAAGAATTCAAGTGTTACAAAAAATGTGAAATTACTCAATACAATATTCTAGCTACTGTATTCAATTGCCAATTATGAGAAACTATTTTCAAAATGACAAAGATATCAAGACAGAAAATAACACATTGTCTGTGGAAACACTAGTTGAGATGATTTTGGAAATGTGTAAAATTCCAAATATTTCATCTCTTTATAAACTTGCATATATTGCTATGCCAAGTAACTTTTCAAACTGAAGAATAATAATAGAAACCTTCATGCCGGTCTGTGAATAAACATCCATATAGATAATTATTTGTTGCAACCACACACTTTAAACAAAATAAAGAGAAAGAAACCAGAGGCTAAACTTGAGACATCACAAATAATAAATTTGTGGCACAGATATGACTACATGGACAAGAGCAGATTCTTTCTGCTATAATGGCTTTCTTGTTAAAAAGAAAACACACACACACACAAATTTCACAAGCTTTCAGGTAGCATTTCTGCAAAGATTTACCTCTGATAAACTAGACAATTTAGTGAGGAAGCAAGGATGTCAAAGTATAAAACTATATTTCAAAAAGAAATAGGAGATAGCAGCAGCAAAGTGTAGGTTCTGCCATCAACTGGTTTGAGGCATTGGGCCAACTGTCCCAACACAAGTTCTGCCATCTATCTAATTTCATAGAAAAATTAAGGATAACTAAATAAGTGGGTCACGGGCTTTACACTCCAACTAGAATCTACAGTACATAAGTTTGAATGTGGAAGTTAATCTCCACTGTTTTCACTGGCAGCTTAGAGGTGAAGAAGTGTAGAGAACTCTGCCCCTCTTGTCTTTGCTTTAGACTGTTTTTTATCTTCTCTGTTCTTCCCTTTGACATATGGAGATGGCAATACTATTTTAACTGCCAATGAAACTATAATATTGAATTTTAAAAAGAAGAATTGATGAAATAAGAGGAGAAACAGACAGAGTATACCAGGAGCAAGTCCATATCCCTTTGATTTTAGCCATGTAAAACTGAAGTCAGAAACAGACTCACCTTTCACTCCCATCTTCATGACTTCGGGCCCAACGATATGTCTCAGCATAGCCTGTGTATTCACTGTACTGCTCAGTACCTGAAACAAATAATCTGACACTATTAACTGCATACTCAACTCAACTCTGTTCTACCTAACATCAGCAACAAGGCAAGGATTGCTGCTGTCATCACTTCTATTCAGCACTGTACTGAAGCGCCTCCTGGCCAGTGCAATAAGACAAGAAAAGCAATAAAAAGGTATAAATAGTGTAAAAAAAAGAATAAGTAAAACGATCTCTATTTGCAGATGTTGTGACTGTTTACACAGCAAATCGTAGCAAATCCTAAGGAATCACTGAAAGGAAGAGAGAAAAAAATTTTTTTAAAAAAGCTCACAAGTAAATTTTAAAAATCAATTAATTATAATATCATAAAGCAGAAAATACCTAGACATAAAAGTAACAATAGACATAGACGATATCACTGAGAAAAAAGTAAACAAGACAAATAAATAGAAAGATATACTATGCTCTAGGGACAGAAACTCAATGTTGTTACAACGTTAACATGACCTAGAGAGTCACATCATTCTTAATAATAATTCCAACAGACTTTTAAAGAATACCAATAAGGAATAAGATTTTTAAATTTACATGAAAATTCAAAGAACCTAGATTTTGTTTTTAATTGAAAAAAGAAGAAGAAAATTAGAGGACTCAACTACCTGATAAACCTTATTGAAATTAAATAGAATTGATAAAATCCACACTTGTATGGTCAACTGATTTTCAACAAAGGTGCTAAAATAATCCATCAGGGAAAGGATAGTCTTTCTAACAAATATTGCTGTAACAAGTAAATATTCTTAGAAAAAAGCTCCATAAACATCAACTGCTACCTCACACCTACAAATAAAAATTATTTTGAGATGAATCACAGACATAAACATGAAGCATAAAACTCTTAAGATTTCCAGAAGAAAATATGGAAGAATAGCTTTATGATATTGGAGATAAGTAAAAATTTCTTAGACAGGATAAAACAATGAGTGACCATAAAATTTCCAAAGTAAAAAAACCAGAATGGATCAAAATTAAATAATTTTCATCACTAAAAACTTTATTTTTTTTAGTTGGAGTCTCACTCTGTCGCCCAGACTGGAGTGCAGTGGCACGCTCCTGGCCACCACAGCCTTGACCTGCTGGGCTCCGGCGATCCTTTCGCCTCAGCCTTCCAAGTAGCTGGAACTATAGGTGTGCGCTACCACGCCTGGCTAATTTTTTGATTTATTGTAGAGATGCGGTCTCGCCAAGTTGCCCAGGCGGGTCTCGAACCCGTGGGCTCAGGCAATCCACTCACCTCAGCCTCCCAAAACACGGGATTACAGGCTGAGCCACCGAGCCCGGCTCACTATAAACTTTCATGAAAATGTTTAGTCAAGACTGGAAAAAAAAAAAATTCCAAAAGAAATATCTGACAAAGAATTTGTATTCAGAATATTTGAAGAACTCCTACAAGTCAATAATAAAAATACAAACAAAACAATTTAGAAAAGTGAGCAGAAGATTTGAACATAAACTTAACACAAGAAGATATACAATTGGGTAACAACCACATGAAATACTGCTCAACATCAGCAGTCATCACAGAAATGCAAATTAAAGCCACTGTGAGAAACCACCCAAAATAATGGCTACGATAAAAAAGACTGACAACATTAAATATTGGCAAAAATGTAAAACCAGTGAAAATCTCATATACTGGTGGTAGATCATAAAATGATACAACAATCTTGGGAAAGATTGATAATTTCTCATAGAATTAAACATACATATACTCTTTGACCTAGAAATTTAACTCCTAGGTATTTACCAAACAGAAATTCAAAATGTACATACACAAAAACTGCATATAACAATGTTCATAGCAGGTTTATTCATAATAGCCTTGTATTAGTCATGGTTCAACCAGAAAGAACCAGTGGGCGACATGTATGAAGAGATTTATTGTAAGGAAGTGGCATATACAAGTGAGGGATCTAACTAGGCAGGCCCAGAGGGTAAGCTAAAACTCTCAGGCATGGGCTGAAGCTGTCATCCACAAAATGAATTTTTTCTTCAGAGAAGCCTCAGCTCTGCTCTTAAGGCCTTTCAATCAATCGAATCAGGCCTACCCAGATTATTGCTTATTTAATGTGAAACTTACTTTATGCAATTAAATTCATTCTCTTATCGAAAGTTAACTGCTTGTAGACTTTGATCACATCTACAAAATACTTTCATAGCAACACCTAGATTAATGTCTGACAGAATAACTGGGGGCTATAGCCTACCCAAGCTGGAATATAAAAAAGACCATCACATGCCTAAAAGTGGAAACAATCCAAATGTTCACTAGTAAAAAATGAAAAAGGATAGGACCAATAATATATTTAAAAACACAGATGAATCTTACATTTTGCTGAGCATAAGAAGCAAGATACAGAAGGATATATGGGTATATATGATATATATTTAAATGAAATTCTAAAAAAAAAGACAAAACTAATTTATAATGAAAAAAATAATAATTGTTTCTGGGGCTGGGAACTGACCAGAAAAGAGCTCAAGGGAATTTTCTGGGATGATGGACATGTTGTTTTGTCTTGATAGGGGTGTGGGATACAAGAGCATATCTATTTGCCAAAACTTACCAAATTTTACACTTAACATTGGGTACTTCAATTCGCGTAAATTTACTTTTAAAAAAAAGAAAAAAGAACTGTCAACAAATAGTGAATACCACTTTTTGTATACTCCAGGCTTAAGCAAATGAGAAAATACATTTAAAAATGTATGGGAAAAACTGGGAGCCACATTTTTTGTTGTTTTCCAAATATGGAAAGTGAAAGACTACAATACTTTGTAATGCTAGATAAGAACGGACGGTATTAGAATGAATTCATAATTGTGTGTATGCGTGTGTGCAAATTTTGGTTTCTAAAAACTACTCTAACTAAAATCCAAGACTCCTTGGAGAAATGGTTGCTTCTACAGCCGGGGGAGGGAATATACAAGATGAGGTTAGAACATCTTTTTGTGCCAAAGAAGAAGGAGGTGTTCAAAGAAGGACATGTACTAAAGAATGATGGGTTCATGACAGAGGCGCACAATAGTTAACTTCAAGGAGTTACCATTGATCAAGTCAGGGACAGTTTAGTATCAAATAGATAAAAGTAGTAGATTATAGCTCACTGAATAAAATAAAAATGCACGCCTATACAAATAACAAATAAGTATGCATAAATGAGGAAGAAGGGAAAATCCTTCCACTAGAATACCAACTACTAACTGTAGAAGGAATGATAGGAGTTAAAAAATTATCAATAGCTGCTAAAATTAGTAGATGAAAGTTTGATGAGGACAGGATATTTACAGTTTCAAAGTATATAAAATACATAACTATAGATTAATTACAGAGCAAAAAAGAACAATCTGACAGTGGAGAAACTTGGCAGAACCCTCTTTAACCAAGTCATTATACCTATATCACAAATACTGGGACAAACTGTTATTACTTGTCTCCTTCAAAAGATATACTAAGTAGGAAAATTAATAACCCGAACCTAATTAGGAAGAAACACTGGGTGAACCCAAAATTGGGACAATCTACAAAAACTTGGTTTACACACTTTAGAAGTATTAAGGTCAACAAACACAAGGAAAGACTGAGAAACTGTTTCACTTTAAGAATACATAACAACTAAATGCAAGGTATGAGCCTGGATTAAGTGAAGAGGGTGAGGGAAGCTTCAAAGGAAATAATTGGGAAAATTGATGAAATTAGAATATAGACTAGGGATTAGCTGACAGTACTGTATCAAATTTAAATTTCTTTATTTTGATAACTGTACTGTGCTGATGTAAGAGGATAACCTGGTTCTTAGGAAATATACAAAATAGGAATAAAAGGGTACAATGTACACAATACACTCTTAAATGGTTTAAGAAAAGAATATCGAGAAAGAATGACGAAGTAAGTGTGGCAAAAAAGTAAACTGGTGAATCTGGGTAAAGAGTATACAGTGGCTTACGCCTGTAATCCAGCACTCTGGGAGGCTAAAATAGGAGGATTGCTTGAGCCCAGGAGTTCAAGACCAGCCTCGGTAGCACAGTGAGTCTCTACAAAAATTCAAAATAATTATTCAGGCATGATGGCATGCTCCTGTAATCCCAGCTACTTGGGAGATTGAGGTGGAAGGATCACCTGAGTCCAGGAGTCTGAGGCTGCATGACCGTGCCACTATACTCCAGCCTAAGCAACAGAGGGAAACTCTAATTCCAAAAAAACCCCCCCAAAAAACCAAAAAAGAGTATATTCTATAGATTATTCTTGCAACATTTTATGAGTCTGAAATTTCATATATAACATAAAAATATATAATACAAATGAAGCTATAAAGGTATTCAATTTTATATATGATTAAAATTTTCCATAATAAAAAGTTACGAATTTAAACTCAATGCTAGATCTTCCAGGTCATTATTTAGTATACTGCTTATTAAAAATAACCTTATAATAATTTAAACTTTAATTCTTATAAATTGATCTAGAATTTTGAAAAATATACTCAGGCAATAAAGAAAATAACTACAGGTTGGGTGCGGTGGCTCAAGCCTGTAATCCCAGCACTTTGGGAGGCTGAGGCAAGAGGACTGCCTGAGCCCGTGGGTTCGAGACCAGCCCAGGGAACTTGGCGAGACCTCATCTCTACAATAAATCAAAAAACTTAGCCAGGTGTGGTAGCACGCGCCTATAGTTCCAGCTACTTGGAAGACTGAGGCGGAAAGATCGCCTGAGCCCAGCAGGTTGAGGCTGCAGTGGCCGTAAGAGTGCCACTGCACTCACTCCTACTCAAAAAAAAAAAAAAAAAGAAAGAAAGAAAAAGAAAAGAACTACATAATTCAAGTAATTCAAGTTGTTCCCTATAGAAAGCCTCTTTTTTTTTTAAAATCAGTATCTTCTATTATGATATTGTGGGGTACAGTTAAGGATTAGGTATACAAATATGCTTCGTTCAGGCACCCTTGTTGATAAGAGGTGTCTCCCCGTCCCCAGACAGATATTGAGCACAGTTAATCCCATCTCCCTTCCCCTCCCCTCCCCATAGTTTCCCACTACTGTCAGTCATTTTCTTATAGTATTACGTTTGATGTTCAAGGTTCACTATAAAGCTTCTCTTGACACCCTAAGTAAAGTTGGTTGTTCATCCTCTGTGCTACCATGGTACTTTGCATATTAACATTAGTAGAGTACTTAACATATTAAATTGTAATTTGAAAATCAATTGGATTTCCATATACTAACAATGAACAACTGGAAACTGAAATTTTAAAAATTACAATAGCAACAAAGTTGCTGACCAAACTGTGAACTAAGTATACAATGAAAACTATAAAATATTACTGAGAAAAATTTAAGACCTGAATAAACAGAGCTATATATCCTATTCATGTGTCAATTCTCCCCAGAAGGATTTGTAGATTCAGAGAGTCTCAATTAAAATTTCAGCAAGTATTTTTGTAAATATTGAAATACTGATTCTAAAATTCACCAAAATGCTGAAGAACAAAGTTGAAGGACTCACATTACCTAATTTTAAGAATTATTATTTCATAAAGCTATTGTCATCAAAACAGAAAAACTAAAAACAAGCTAATAACTGGACTTCAAAATTTAAAACTTCTGGTCTTCAAAAGTCACTGTTAAAAGACATGACACAAATATCTCATAAAGGAACATCCAAAATATAGAAAGCTTTCAAAACTCAATAACAAAAATTAAAACATGAACAAAAGATGGCTTCATGGGTATAGTTATATGTCCAAATTTACCTAATTGAACTCTTTAAAATAAATATAATTTATCATGGTGAAAATGCCATTTGCCACGTCATTCTATTTTGTGCCCTTTGGGGCTAGACCATGAGGGCCGAAAGCCACATCTCTAAGAGAAGAAACAATATTTCCACGATTCATACTTCCTATGAGATAGCACCAGCAGATGATGTGTATAATGTTGTAGAGAGTTAACATTAATTGCAAACCAGGGAATGACTTCCCAGCCTTAAGCTTCCACTGGAGAGGACCAAAGACCTTGTATCTAATTTTTGCTTTAATTTTAATGAGTTAAAAATAAGTGTTCTTGTCTGTTGTTTTCTGAACGAATACGAGTAAATATGAACACTGCCAGTCAAGGAACACAACTTTGATTTTTGAACCAAAAACAATACTAACCAAAAAAAAAAAAAAAAAAATATATATATATATATATATATATATATATATATATATATACACATAAACTATATACATAAACTCTCTCTCTCTATATATATATATATAGTTTATGAATGTCAATTATACCTCGGTAAATCTATTTTTTAAAATGTATACTCTGACTCCCCCACTCAACCATTAGCTCCCTCAAGGGCAAGGATTATAAATTACTAACATTGTGTCTACTTAGCATTCTGTAACACAAGAACATAAAAACAGTTGAGTAAGTACTTGAATAAACATAATAGTTATATAACAAAACGAATTTAACTGAGATTAAAATAGTGAGTTCAAAAATACTCAATCTTAAGGCAATACATAAATGACACATATAGCATCTACAATTGACAGCACAGCATGGAAAAAGAGACATGAGAAACCCAAAGTCAATCTTTACTAGCCAGATGACTTTGGATAACCAAATGTTACTGGACTTCATTTCACCATCTGAAATTAAGGGATGTTAATAATTTTTATCTTTGTTTACCTCATAGAATTGCTTGGAAAACTAAGTAAGACAAGCAAAAAAGTCTTCAAAACCATAGAGCAGTTAGTATTAGTGTCACAAAACTTAACTTGTAAGGAAGAAGAAAAACCAAAGAAATATGACTCTATTTATATGAAGGTTTAAATGAGACCTGGACCGGGTGTGGTGGTTCATGCCTGTAATCTCAGCATTTTGGGAGGCCAAGATGGGAGGATCATTTAAGGCCAGGAGTTCAAGATCAGCCTAAGCAACATAGTGAGACCCTACTTCTATTTTTATAAAAATAATAAGCAAGCAAGTGACATGATCTACTGGCCTGGCAGGAACCAAGACAGCAAGAAACACTCTTATTCTTCTCTGTTTCTGACCATCAGTAGACAAGCCTTATTTTTCCTGTTCATAAAAAGACAAACTGCCAGCTCTGATCTTAACTATCAAGACAAACATCTGTTCTGTCTTTTGGAAAGAAAGTGATTGAAAATATAAAATATCACTTATCATGATTCTATTCCAAGTTAGGATGGTTTCAGTCTTTTCTTGAGAGGAACAAGGGTTAGATTTATTTCCTTCAGGTATAGGAAATAAAAATGTTCATGCAAATACTTTTGCTCTAAACAAATTATATCCTGGGTTTTCTGAGTAGCCATCTTTTAAAATTATGTCAACTACTTTGAAAATGGATACTTTAAATTCTTTAAAATTCAAATTTATTGGTTGGGCACAGTGACACACACTTGTAATCCTAGCACTTTGGGAGACCGAGGTTAGAGGACTGCCTGAGCACAGGAGTTTGAGACCAGTCCAGGTAACACAGCAAGGCCTTGTCACTATAAAAAATAAAAAAATTAGCCAGTGTGGTGATGTGTACCTGTAGTCCCACCTACTTGGGAGGCTGAGGCAGAAGGATCACCTGACCCTGTGACTGCCACTATACCCCAGCCTGGGGGACAGAGTGAGACTCAAACTGAAAAAAAAAATTCAAATTTATTAGTGAATGATGAAAATGCAAAGATAAACAGTAACACTGACACACGAGATAGAAGGCTGAATGACCTTTATGATAGTTCTCCCTAGGCATAATCTATAGGATTTCATAGTTATTTAAGGAAAAAACTAGAAGGAACCCACCAAAATCTTATCAAAAGTTCACCACCATTTTTTTAGATTTAGTACTTAGAAACATTCTTATTTTCTCTTACTAGGAATGAAAGTTTGTTATGAAAGTGTGAAAAATATTTGGAGATTTAAAAAAGTCTACTTACCAATGGGTTGGAAAGCAAGTTTATTTAAAAGCCACCTAACTTTCATTAGCATCACACAAACAGCTGTGATTAGGCAGTAGATAGAATACTCTTGCCTTTAGTTCTCATGATTAATAAACATTTAGAAAAAATGTTTACTTTCCAAAACTTTTCTGAAAAGTTCAACTGTATTTGGATTTTTCCCAGTGAGCTGGTGTCATTTAGCAATGGGTTTTTTTTTTGTAGTGACAGGCACCTCTAACATTGTAATTCTGTAAGAGGATAACACCAGCAATGGTATCTACTTGTAGTTGTTTCTATCAGCTCTGCTGATGCTCAGAAAAGATATAAATAAAGATGTCTGGGTTGATCTGATTCACTAGAGGTCAGGTTTTATGTTAAATATACTAATATTCTGCTCAGTAAGTTTCATGTTTAGGTATTTGCTTTATGTGTTCACCAAACAGAAACAAAAAACAACCCACCAGAGCATTTTGGAACTGAAGCTATTTGCTGGGTTTTGTAGAGGTATAAATGAGAGAAAGGGAAAAAAGAAAAGAGAAGACTGGAATTATAATTCTTTCCCTCTGTCCACACTTACTGAAGGGTTTTAACTCATAGTTGCCTCAGGGAGAATCATAGCAAATAGAGTATTTACCCATTTGCATGACCTGTTTCATATTCATTTAAAAGTCTGATACCAACCAGATGTCCCACAATGATGATAAATTTAATTTATTTCCAATTTTTCAAACTTCTAGAGATTCAGGCAGCACAGTCACAGGCATTAGCTCACTGAGCCAGGGTACATCATTGAAGGAATGGAATTGATCAGGCAGATAGATTGCAGTGCATGGTTAAGAATCTTCTAAGAAGGGAGATGGCAGAAATCCAGACATCAAATAGATGATGAAATGGCCATTTCCATTAAGGGAACATCACATCACAGATATTAATTAGGAGGCACTATAATAAAGTTAAGTGGATGTGGGAAAAAATGCTGAATTAAAAGTCACCCCAAATGTCCTTAGCCTGAGGTAATTACAGATCTGAAGGTGAGTCATGGATCTACAATTTTCCATTCATTTTATAATGGCTGCAGGTAATGCATACCAGAAACAATTCCAGAGTAATTCTTTTTTAGATTGAGGACAAACTATCTTTAAAAAATTTTTTTTAATGTTTTCTTTTTAACATTTCTGTTTTATTACCAGGGAAAACGACAACATTTGTTTACGACAACATTAATGGCAGATAACAAGGTACTTACTACTTTTAAGAGAAAAGAAGCAAATGAAATAAATTGGCTTTAAGTTTAAACGCTTGACATTTTGCCAAGACTTTTATTTCAAGGGTGTAAATTCATCTGAAAAATTGATGGGATAATTTTATTCTGACTCTTCAGTTCAAATCTAGCTTGATAGCTAAATATTTAAAAACCTTTAAAGTACTTTCTGAGATACCTAGATTATGGGCACAGTCACATTCCAAATCTTCAGAGCTTCTTAAAATAGTATGAAACCAATATTCAAAGTATTTGGTTGCCCAACAGAGGATTTATGCCAGTTTATTTTAAATTTTTATTCTGTAATTCCTTTCGCTCTGACTTTTCCCAGTATTTTGCCCAATTACATCTTTCCCACAATACACAAATGCAGATAGATGACCAATATGTGAACTGAAAAATGTTGAGAACAAAAGGGATTTATTTTTCTATTTTAGTACTATTTGGATCATAATCTCAGAATTCCAGATGAAATACTTCAAGTCACCAACTTCAAATAGCTGACTGAGGTTTCTCAAAAAGAAATTCGTTTGCTGAGGTTCCAATCTTAATTTCCTAAATAAACCTAGACAACTATCAATTTTTATTTGTTGCCTTATCTCACCAAAATAGCAGAATAACAGGGATAAAAATTCACATAGGTATCTAAATTATATGGAATAACTTGTTGAATGCTCTTTACCAATGGGTGCTTATAAAAGATACAGACACATTAGCAAAAAAGGTACAGTGAAATTCTCTGAAAATTCTCTCCTCCAATAAACAATTAGAACCTTTTAAGAATCACAGTGAAAATTAACTATGGAAATTAACCGAAGTTTTGGAGTAATTTAGGAGTGTTTATTCAAGGAAAACTGGCTGTATCTTGGTTAAAAAAACAAAAAACAGCAAGCTTTGTGGTGTTTTAATTTGCCTTGTTCTCATCCACTCTTATGAGCTCCACTGTAGCTGATAAAACCAACCTTTCATAATAACAGTGAAAATTAGCAGTCTGGCAGCCACCAGAGGGGGCAGAAGAAGACTGAAGCTCTTTCAAAGTCCTATTCTTAGAGAACTGTCATTATTTGAACTATCTGGTAGTCCCCCAGAAGACTTCACTCAGAAGATTGTCTTTAATGGACTTGGAGTTTGCCCAGTGTGACAAGCCTACTCCTTATGAGAGTTCAATGAACACAATTACAAACAACTGGTTAATGTTAAGGCTGTCTGAAGTGGTGGCTAACAGTTGGGACAAACAATAGGTTAACCAAAAAATTCTAAGGAAAAGTTGAAAAGTAAGATGTCCATAAAGGGCTTCTAAAAGTTCTAACATATTCCCAGGAATCTAGAAGGCCACATGCAAATGCTCAGGAAAAAAATGAGAAGGCCCTTAGAGCTTCCTTCTGTCTGACCTTGAAGCTCTGCACAAACAGGAAGTGAAAACTAAGGTAGTCATCAACTGCTTGGTGGAGTGTTGAAGGTAAGCCCTATCATGCAAAGTCCTTTAGCAAAGACTGAGAGACTTAATTAGTTTCAGACATTTAAGAGACTTGCAAAGATGTAAGAAAGTATATGGTCCATATGTAGGAAAAAAGCAGTAAATAGTAACTGTCTCTCAAGAGCCCAGTTTTTGGACTTACTAGACAAAGACTTTAAATCAACTATTTAAAATATTTTCAAACAACTAAAGGAAACTATATCTAAGGGACTAAAGGAAGGCCAGGTGCAGTGGCTCACGCCTGTAATCCCAACACTTTGGGAGGTGGAGACGAGAGGACTGCCTGAGTCCAGGGGTTCGAGATCAGCCTGGGCAACTTGGAGAGACCGTGTCTCTATAATGAACCAAAGAATTAGCTGGGTATGGTGGCGCATTCCTATAATTCCAGCTACTTGGAAGGCTGAGGTAGAAGGATCGCCTGAACCCAGCACCAGCAGGTCAAGGGTGCAGTAGCCATAAGCATGCCACTGCACTACAGCCTGAGCAACAGAATAAGACTCCAACTCCCCCCCCCGAAAAAAAGAACTAAAGTAAAGTATGAGAATGATACCTGTTCAAATAGAGAATATTAAGAAAGAGACAGAAATCATATAAAATAAACAAACAGAAACCTGGAATTGAAAAGTATAATAAATGAAATAAAAATTCACTAGAGGGATTTAAAATAGACTAGAGCAAGCAGAATAAATAATGGTCCCAAATTTTGTCAAATTTGTTGACAAATATTAAACATTTAAGAAGCTCAGTGAACTCTATGAGAGATAAAGCCAAAGAGATCCAACCTAGAGACATCATAATCAAACTGTTGACAATGAGAAATTCTTGAAAGCAAAACATAAGGAATAAAATTAAGATACTTTTCTGAAGATTGTCTACAAATCCACCTGAGATAGAGTGTTGCTTCAGGATTAGACCTCAGAATCTTAGTTTTGTCATGTATCTCTTTGGAGGCAACTGAGTACACATTTGATATAACTCATAGGGTATGGTTTTTCTCCTAAAATAATCTTTGGGAATAACAATAAACCAAATTCTCCAACCCATGTAAACGTTCAGCTTCCAGATGAAATAAGAAATCCACTTTTGCAGGAAAAAAAAATACCAGCAAATGATGGCCACATTAATAGCTTGTATATGGGAATGCTCTTTTAGGTATTTGCATAAAAGGTTTAACTTACATATGGTGGTTTAAAGTTTCTTAAAAGCTACGAGGTAATCATTAAATTTGTTGTAGTTCATTCACAAGAATATACTGTGACACAGTGATATCTCAGTCTGAAGAAACATAAAGAAAAAAGATTTAAATCCCTCTAACAGACCTAAAGTATAAATTTGACTAAGTTCCCCTTCTCCTCCTCCTATATTAAAGAAATCAGGCTGGGCTCGGTGGCTCGGCCTGTAATCCCAGCACTTTGGGAGGCCGAGGCGAGTGGATTGCCTGAGTTCACGGGTTCGAGACCCACCCGGGCAACTTGGTGAGACCTAGTCTCTACAATAAATCAAAAATTAGCTGGGAATGGTAGCACGTGCCTGTAGTTCCGCCTACTTGGAAGGCTGAGGCGGAAGGATCGCCGGAGCCCAGCAGGCCGAGGCTGCAGTGGCTGGGAGCGTGCCACGGCACTCCAGTCTGGATGACAGAGTGAGACTCCAACTCAAAAAAAAAAAAAAGAAATCAAGAGAGGCACTAAGATAATCACACATTTTTCTTTTAGGACTAGAAATCAGGGTAAACATAAGATTACTGATGTATTTTTATTTTTTATTTTATTTTTTTGAGTTGGAGTCTCACTCTGTCACCCAGACTGGAGTGCAGTGGCTGCTCCCAGTCGTCACCGCAGCCTCAACCTGCTGGGCTCCGGCGATCCTTCCGCCTCAGCCTTCCAAGTAGCTGGAACTACAGGCACGTGCTACCATGCCCGGCTAATTTCTGATTTATTGTAGAGATGAGGTCTCACCAAGTTGCCCAGGCGGGTCTCGAACCCGCGGGCTCAGGCAATTCACTCACCTCAGGCTCCCAAAGTGCTGGGATTACAGGCTGAGCCACCGAGCCCGGCCTGATTTATTTTTATAAAGCTCTTTGTATTGACTCTCTAAATGCAATAACTGTGCTTTTTATATTTACTTAGTGTCTTCATATCGAAATTCAACAAATCACTTTAAAAAATTATCTACTTTTAATTGAAACAAATCACTTTCAAATTATAATGAAAGAATAATAACAGTAGACATACTTGAAGGTTTATCACTATGCTCTTTTTAAGAGCATTATTATATCATAAAATTTCAAGTTGCAGTGTAACTGAATAGTTTTTACACCTGTTCCTCAGATGCCAAGAAAGAAAAGAAGGGGATAAAACGTTGCACTTAAGATTAGGAAAATAAGACTGCAACACTTTTAAAAATCAAATATAAATGAATTAATAAAAATATTGGAACTAATGTCTAGCTTTTCTCTAAAAGCTATATACTTGGGTGGCCTCTAGTCTCCATGACAGATATTACGGATGGGGAAAACTACCCCATTGTTCACACTTCCCAAAACTAACCTGTGATAATAAGACATTCATTGTGATCCAGCACCTCAGTGAAGAGTCGTGAAACAATCAACTCAGGATTGATTAAAAAGCGGATTTCTTCTTGTACAAGTCCTGCACTGGTTACACCACCTCCAACAAAACGATTTGCAAAATCCACCTATTTGGGAAAATGTGGCATATTAAATAATGGTCTAGAATACCTACATATATGACAAGAAAGCATACACCCTCTAAGCTCTAATCTCCTTTTTCTCTCCTATAAAAATCAATCCCTAAATTAGTAACCTTTCCAAAAATGTCAGATTACGGCTACTTGTACTCTTTCCATCTCATTGCAGTTAACATCTCTGCATATTTCTTTGGATCCTCAAGCCACAGAAGGAACCTGGAAAATGGAGATTTTAGGCAAAATCTTATACATTATAAAAACACTTTTTATAAATCTTATTTGTACCCCATGGTCCTCAGATCAAAGGGATCTTTATCTTTTTCCACATTTACCACTCGGTTTTCCTTTATGTATTTCACATGACTTTAATATACTTATATCTTTCTTATATAATATGGCAATAAAACACGTGCCCTAAAAAACTGAAAAATTTAGTAATTAACTGTTTTAGAGTAATCTTTTTCTAACCTTATTGAACAAATACAGGAATGAAATTTTTGTCCTAAATTCAATCTCAAATTTCAAACCGTGTGAACATTACAAACTATTTTTAAAAAATATACTTAGTGGATAAAAAGGAAGAAAGAAAACATAGTATAACAAAGATTCAATTAAATTAATATTTCCAATTTAGTTTGAAACTATGTCAGCTTTATACAGAGCACTATGATGAGATCCCTAAGCTCCTGCTAATAAAGAGGAGTTACACGATCCTCTAGAGAAAACAAGCCTAATCTGCCAGTACTCCAATATGCCCAGCACCATGTCAGGCTCAATGGGGCAGTATGTAAGAAATGGTGTCCATCTTTGCCTTATTCTTTCTGAGGAGTTAGATCACAGACACATACACAATTTGTATACACATGCAGTCATTCACAGAAGTAAAACAGAATTTATTAAGTATACTGTAAGAGAGGGATATATGCTTTTAAACTTTTATAAAATGTATGATTTCTTAAAACTTGTTCATATTCTCTAAAGTAATTGATACTAAATAATAATCTGAAGTCTTGTTTACAAAAGAGTAAAACAAGAATATAAATCTTTGATATGTAAAAGTCTATATGAAAAGACAGAAATTAATAGAAGGCAAAGAAAGTCTTCTTTTACCATAGAGGAACTTAGAAAATACTGAGAATACCACTGACAAGTTCTTCAAATGTGTTACTATACAGAATTATATACTTGGATATGTATTCTGGAGTACTAAAATCAATGCTAAAAAACAGAGTAATTCTTTAGCTTATACAGGAAAATTATTTTAGTAAAATTAGTCTATTGATCAGAATTAGGTATTTCCTACATATGAGGTCTTTGGACACTGGGTGATTCATAGCTTAAACTGCTCAATTCAGCAAATATTTACTGAGTATTGTGCTGGCAACCATGGAATACAGAGATGAATTAGATGTATGTGGTTCCTGGCCTCACTGTATTTATAACTGAGATGGGAGTCAGGCACATCAGCAGAATGATAAGATGATTACTAAAGAGCATACTAGTATATATTAGATACTTTTCAAATAATGCAGTTAACAAAATTGCAGCAGGGAAGGAGGATGGGGAAGCTTTACAAGAGGATATGGCATTTAATCCAGAGTTAGCTAACAAGCAAGCTGAGGGTATAGCTATACAAGGACATAGGAAAAAAAAGAAAAAGTAAAACCACAGGGAACAGAAAACAGATTCCTCATGTCTGCCTGCAATGTAGAGTATGTAGAAGGCTACAGTTAGTGATGTTGTGGTCTAGGAAATTTTTACTCAATTCTGAAGGTTCTGAGAAAGATTCAAGTAAGAACTGAACCTGTGTTCTAGGAAGATAATTACAACTAGAGTTTAGAAAATAAATTGGGGCCGGGCTCGGTGGCTCAGCCTGTTATCCTAGCACTTTGGGAGGCTGAGGTGAGTGGATTTGCCTGAGACTGTGGGTTCAAGAACAGAGACCAACCCGGGCAACCTGGAGAGACTTCAACTCTACAACAAATAAAAAATTAGCTGCGCGCGGTAGCACACACCTGTAGTTCTAGCTACTTGGAAGACTGAGGTGGAAGGATTGCCAGAGCCCAGCAGCTCAATGCTGGGGTGGCCGTAAGTGTGCCACTGCACTTCAGTCTGGGCGATAGACTGAGATTCCAACTCAAAAAAAAAGAATAAATTTTAAAAGTGTAGAATTAAAAGCAAAAAGTCTGCTTAGATGACTACTGAATAGTTTAGACAATCACTAGCAGTCACTAGCAATCACTTCCCCACAAATAGGGAAGTGGTAGAGTAAAGCAAAGAAAGGAAACCCAGCAAAGAAATAAAATGGATTGCACTTGAGAACTGAGAGACTGGCTGAGTGCCTAGCAGCATAATAGTACTGTGAATACAAATAAGAAACAAACAAGATTTGAGATTGGCCTAACTTGATTTTTACTGGAATAAGTTACATAACTAAAATAAAAAGATAAGCTCTATCCAACTTATATACTACTTGATAACGATCATAAAATACATTCAATGTGCATGCTACTGTTCACTCGAAATAAAAGGCCAATATTTACAACTTGAAAGGTGGGCACAGAAATAAATACACTAGACTCGGTGTGTCTCTTAAAGCAGGGGTCTTTTAGAAAAACAAAATGTCTACTACTTTAAAAAAGTTCTTAATAAAGGCTGTCTATAACACATGAGAAACCTGTCCTAGTACCTGAAAACAAGTATATGAGTGCTTCTTTATTTTTAGCCAGTCATTTTCCAGGTTTCTTTACTTTAAAACTACTTGTTCAGATTACTCAGCTTCTGAATTATAACTTGATGAAAAGAGAAAAATGATAACACTCCTTGGAGAGGTTTTGTTGTTATTGCCATTCAGCATAATGTAATTTATATGCCACACAAGCTTTGTAGACTGCAATACAATATTCCCTGATCTCCTAGGAGGACAAGGCATAGGTAGAGAGAACAATTAATAGTGCTGGAAGTCTTTTGATCTACTGAGATATCACATTCATCTATAATATAACCCAGGAAAGTAGAGAGAATCTCAATCTTAACTATTGCTAAACAATTCCTTGTTAAGTTATATTTTATTAAAAGGTCAGCATTCCTGTGTGCTAACTAACAGTAGCTTTGTATAGTTCATGTGTATTAAGAATCTTTCATTTGATCCAAGACTTTAATGTAGAATGTAGGAAAAAACTTCATCAAGAAGGGAATGTGGGGAGAAAATGATCTGCATTTGAAATAATATTTTAAAATTATTTTCTAAATAGAAAAAGGTATATGATTAAATACAAATTAAAATATGTTTTGTTTTCTGCCAAAGTATAGGACAAATATTAATTCAATTATTCTAAGTATTTTTGCATACAAGCTCTAATAACCAATGGAAGAAGATAATGTAAAACAAAACATGAAATGGTTCACAGAAACCTGCTTCCATAATGACATAGGAAAAAACAAAACATGAGTCAGGTGTGGTGGCTCACATCTGTGATCCTGGCACTTTGGGAGGCCGAGGTGAGAGGATTACCTGGGCCCAGGGGCTCGAGACCAGCCTGGGCAATTTGGTGAGACCTTGCCTCTACAATCAATTTTTTTAAAAATTAAAAAATAAAATAAAACAAAATATGGTTTGCCTCTTTGAAAATATTTAGTTACAAATATGTCCAAAAAAAATTCTATTTTAAAAAGAATCTCAGTTTCATTGGTCACTTGAAACATATATATATAGTAACTAGTCACACTCAGTCTAGTCATTTTTCTTGAGTCAGTCTCATTCTGTCGCCTAGGCTAGAGTATAGTGGCATGATCACAGTTCATTGCAGCCACAATTTCCTGGGCTCAGGCGAGCCTTCTGCCTCAGTCTCCCAAGTATTTGGAAATACAGGTATGTACCACCATGTCCAGCTGATTTTGAATTTTTTTAGCAACGAGGTCTCACTATGTTGCCCAGGCTGGTCTCGAACTCTGGGTTCAAGCGATTCTCTTGCCTCAGCTTCCCAAAGTGCTGGGATTATAGATGTCAGCCACTGCACCAAGCCCAGTTTAGTCATTTTACAACAAGCATTAAATTATGCAAACAAATCAATCCACTATCAGGCAACTGCTCTATTTAGCTTCTGACCCAATATAAATATCAAATAGGGATCTGAAAAGAAAAATCAGCTATTCCCAATATAAATGAGATCATGTAAAAGCTTCTTTCAAAGAAAGCGAAGTTTACAATACTCTTATAAATGGGATAAGTGCACAAAACACCAACATTTTATCTCTGATTAGTGAATTTTTAAAAAGTACCATAAATCAAAAGATTAGGTTAGGTATTACTACACAGATACATGGGGTGTTTTGTTAACCTCATTCTGCAAAAATAGTTTTTAAAAGTAAAGGCAATAACAGATTAATAACAAAGACTGAGGGATAGACAGAATTACCCTTTAATTGCTCTTTAATAACTACAAGACCTAAGCAAGAATAGATAGTTCACATTCCTAAAACTGTTACATATGAGAGGTCTTTTTTATCAATCAGTTTTAGATGCCTGCCACCTAGTCCAACCAGGTCTGTTGGTAGCAGAAAAACATCTCAAGCTGGTCATCATTTGGGGCAGAGCAAGAGTCTTTAAAGAAAAGGAACAGAATTACCTGGTGACAGCTTGTCAAGACCATACCCTGGGAACTTCCTCCACTGTCAACCTATAATCAATGTCTGAACCAAGAGCACTGATGTTGTCCAGATCTTGGAATTTTCTGTCAAAGGCTTTTTGAAGAAGCACATGTGAGAAACAGACAGCATACGCTGGCAAATAACAACATTACCAAGGCTGTCAAAGTGTTTGGTGTTTTTCTCCATTCTGCTATCATGCTTCTTTGCATTAGATCAGTTTAGGAGCCAAACAGTTTTTCAAATTTCTTTTGCTGTCAGAAGCTTAACAAGAAAAACTCCTAAACATACACAGACACCACTAAGATTCACTTACCTGGAGCATGCCTTGGCCATTTTCTTCTATGGTACCTTCATAAGTGACATGCAACCGTGTCAAGGGTTTTTCACATCTACAATGTAAAAAGATATCCCCTAACTTATTCTTTTAATGACAAATCATTCACTATAGACAAATCTGAAAATATAGATAACTTTAAAAAATTGAAACCACACCAAGTCCCAAAAGCCAGAAACAGAAGCCTACTGTTAATATTCTTGGTATATTAATCTTTTCAAACTTTTGCTTATTCAAATATGTAAATATACATACTTAAATTAAAATGGGATAACATACTGTTTGAAACCTATTTTTCCTCTACATAATATCAAAGTTTCTCTTCTTTAAAACAGTTGAAAAACTTCTCAGAAATATAAAAAAATTTAAGACCCATGAAATGTTATTATCATGGCTAGGATTGGCAACCTGAGGGAAAAAGTGAAGAAAAATTTGGCAATAAATCATATATCGAACTCTATTTTCACTAGTTTGATAACTGTGTTTCTGGTGAGGGAGTGTGTCTTGATGAAAATACATGCCATAGAATTTCTGATCTGGGGTATTTTTATATCAATAAGGTTGACCTAGTACCTATAAGTCATTAAGAAGGAATAATTATTTTCTTTCTCTTTCAGTCATGGTCATTGTGGTATTTACTTGGCTTACATTATACTAAGAACCAATTTTGGCCAGGCACAGTGGAAGACTGAGGCAAGAGGATTACATGAGCTCAGGAGTTTGAGATCAGCCTAGGTAACATGGAGAAATCTCATCTTTACAATAAAAAAAAAATTATCCAGGCATGGTGGTGTGCACCTATAGTTCTAGCTACCTGGGAAGGCTGAGGCGGAAGGATTGCCTGAGCCCAGGAGGTCGAGGCTGCAGTAGTTATGTCTATGCCACTGCACTCCAGTCTAGCTGAGAGAGTGAGACTCCAACTCAAAAAAATAAAATAAAAACCAATTTCATTGGACTAATAACATTTGATAGTAAATTTTTTTTCCTTACTAGGTATTTTTCCCCTGATCACCAAGTGAATAAAAAATATAAATAATAAATGTAATAGATGAGATCCTAACTCCTAACTTACATAAGGGTGGCAATAATCTTTTTTTTAGGGGGAGGAATAACTATATTTTAAAAAATTATGGCAGTAGCAGGAAACTGCCAGGAGGGGGGCGAGGAAGTAGGATTGGCAGTAGTGGCAGTCTGCCTGGGGAAGAGGGGGCACATCTCATCAACAAGGGTACCTGCATAATGAACATTTGTATACCTAACCCTGAATTGTACCCCACGTCTTTAAAAATAAAAAAATTAGAACATTAACTGGGAAAGCACTGAAATTGGCTTGCTTCTTTCCTGGTTTCAATGAGTCTGAATACATTTCTGGCAAAACTCCAGCCCAACAGGTTGATAACCTTCAACCCTGAACATAATTCTGCAGAGGCTCTGTTCTAAGAGGTTTATTTGTATTAACTCATGTAATACTCACAACAACTTTATTACTATCTCCTTTTATGGATGAGGAAAAAAGCACAGGACATTTAAGTAACCCAACCAAGGCTAGTAAATAAGTGAGTCGGAAAGATCCTGCACCTGGGTAGCCTAACTCAATGGTCCAAGTTATTAAACAGTATGCTATACTTTTAGAAAAACTACTTTCCCAGTTTCTTATAGAAAGTAGTACCATAAGTTTGATTTTTTAAAAACTTCCTTTTTATGAGTCCTACTTTCCTAGTCATTTTATTCAAAGGGAGACCACCTGTGAGGATATTACTGAAGAGATAAAGAAGCATGATCCAAAAATTTCTGGGTTGTCAGGACTTTCACAGATATTCCATCTGTTGTCAACTATTCTCCATTACTGAAGTTGGAAACTTTCTAGTATAGTTCTCAATAAAATTACTAGAAACTTTTTTGTTTTGTTTTAAGTTATTTTCCAACTTCCTGATAGGTGTCACCTTCTGGTCCCAACAAATTCTCTACACCTCAGCTCCAGGAATCAAAGACAGACAATTCTATCTCTCTGTGATTAACTAAGCCTAGCTAAGGTATTTACTAATGATCAAAGGGCTAACTATAACATGCCAGAAACTTGGAATTCAGAAAAGCCTCAAAGTTCCTGACACCCATTTAGCCCCTTACTCTTGGGAACACCAACAATCATCTCTTCTTTATCCTCCCTCTTTAAGGGTATGCATATTTCTGGTTCTGTGGAGTCTGGGAGACTGATTTTATTTATATCCTCCAACTCACTTAGGAAGCAGCTAAAACAAAAAGATCAATAAAATTATGAGTAAGTTAGAAAAGGTATCAAGTAAAATTCTATGAAAGTTAAGAGGGCATTCTTGGTCTTACTAAAGGGCAAAGTTACTGTATCATTGACACAGCAGTCTTGCCAGTCTCTACCTTTTAACCTGTCCCTTCTCTCTCACATGATGATGTACAATAGACATCCTGGCTGAATTATAAATAAACCTCAGAATTATCTATAAAATTGACACCAAAGTGACATGAACAGAACATCTGTATTCCTATCAGAGTCTAGCATAAGAGTGAGAAAAACAATTCTCTGTATTCTGGTCTGGCCAGGTGACACAGCAGAATGTTACTTTTAGTTCTAGGCATCATATTTTAAGAGGGACCAATAAATAGGGTTCTGTCAAGAGTAAAGATAACGGGTTTAGAATCCATTTTGGAAATGAGTAAGTTTAGTATGGATTTGTGTGCATTGTTACATGGGGCAGTAGGTCAAGAGGCATTTTTAAGATACATGGAGGATTGAACATTAGAGAAAATTAGAAATTACATTTATTTACTGTAGCTACAGAAGGAAAAGAGGAATAGAGGTAGGTGTATGTAGAAGACAAACATTTTAGTGAATGAAATCTTAAGATGATAACATAGGCTGCCAACAATGGAACAGACTAAGGTGAAACAATGAATTTCCAATCAATGAAGATGTCCAGTCTCCATCTGTCACAGGTATTACAGAGCCAGTTGGCTGATATTTTTAGTAGGCAGCTGGGCCAGATGACTTCCTGGGGTCCCTTTCATCTCTAATATGTCATGACTCCAAAATGCTGTACATATTTTCTTCCTTTTCTGGCTCAGTTTATTTCTCTCTGTTCGGGTTGCTTAATCTTTTATCCACTTCCCTCTATTAATAATCATTTCAACTATGCACTTAGCCTTCTCAAGTTTTTTTTTCTTTCAACTTGCAAATAAACATCTTTCATGGATAAAAACGCCAAAGGAAAGCCTCCTAAACAGATATGCCTTCTCAAGTTAACTACCCTTACAAGTGATTTCCCTTCATCACTAATTCCAAACAAAACAATTATACACTATGATAAAAATTATTAAAAAGTGAAAATAGAAGTACGGATTAATATGAATGCACACTCAAAATAAGCATTTAGTATGTTTGATTATGTCCTCATGTATACCTAAAAAGTTGACCCTCACTTCTTTAAGTGCATTGGGGATTGGCTCTAGATTAGAAAATGTGCTGATGATTTCAGGGTACTAAGGAACTAACAAATCTGAATCAATCAATCAGATTCTTATTATTCTCCTTGATATTTTCTGATAAATATGGGGGGGGAAAACAGTAAATTGGCAACTTCCACAAAATCTACCAGCAGTACATTTGGACAGTCAGACTTCAAAATTCTTATCACTCAGACAAATGCTAGACAATTACTGTTAACATTTTAGCTTAATAAACCGACCTTTATTAATCTTATCCTCTGGAAAGAAAAGCCAAACAATTCAAACACTAACCAAAAAAGAGGATAAGAAGAAACATTTAAATACTGGTGTTCCATTTAATATTAGTGGGTCCACAAACAAAACTCCTTGATTCTAAATAGGACTTTGTTTCAGAAGACAAAACAAAGACAAAAAGGGTTGTAGACTTTAATTTTAAAAGCATGAACAGCTGGGTGTGGTAGTTCACGCCTGTAATCCCAGCACTTTGGGAGGTGGAGGCGAGAAGATTGCCTGAGTCCAGGGGTTCGAGACCAGCCTAGTCAACTTGGTGAGATCTCATATCTACAATAAATTAAAAAATTAGACAGTCGTGGTGGCCTGCACCTGTGGTTCTAGCTACTTGGAAGGCTGAGGCGGAAGGATTGCCTGAGCCCAGCAGGTAGAGGCTGCGGTAGCCAGGGACATGCCACTGCACTCCAGCCTGGGCAACAGAGTAAGACCCCTACTCAAAAAATACATACATGCATACGTGCATACATAAAAGGTATGATCTTTCTAACGAAAGCTGTCAATGGAACACTTACGAAAAGAAACTTCCTGACACTAGGGCAATTAGAGGTTGAAAAACCATCTTACCAGGAGCTGTAAAATAGAGTCCTTTCATGATAAAAGAGTCCTTCTAATTCTAAGAATCTAGGATTATTTCCATTATTATTACCTTTCCCACTCTGGAAAGTCTTCAAGACTCTGTCTTGTAAATGTCACCAAACCAGTAGGTTCTACAAAAGGAATAAAAGAAAAGCATACTGAAAATAAGTTTCAATTTTGAAAAGAATGTACACACACACACACATTCAGTAGAAGATCAGCTCTAACAATGGCTATAAACTAATCAGGAAATATCAAGTCTAGGATTAGAATACAACAGGGCATGATGGCTCATGCCTATAACCCTAGCACTTTGGGAGGTGGAGGCAAGAGGACTACCTGAGCTCAGAAGTTTGAGACCAGCATGGACAACATGGTAAAACTTCATTTCTACAATAAATAAAAAAAATTAGCTGGGTGTGGTGGCATGCTTGTATTCCCAGCTACCTTGAAGGCTGAGGTCGAAGGATCCAGCATGGGTGACACAGTGAGACTTCTACTCAAAATCAAACAAACAAACAAACAAAAAAACTACAAAAGAATATTGACTTAATACCTTTACATTAGTAACACCATCTATAAAATAATAAGCCCTCACCAAAACAAAAACAAACAACAACAACAACAAACTATACAAATAACAGCAAAACAGTAGAACTGAGAACTGGTACTTTTAATGAAGTTTTTAAAATCGACTACATTTTTTTTAAAAGAATGCATAAATGATACAGCAAATGCAATTAAGACAAAATAGAATTCCAATTTGTAGACTCTTTTACCAAAAAAGAAAAAGTCTTAACCTTACACTCAAGGACTGATAAACAGATAAACACTTATGCACTTTATAGTAAAATGTCTAAGATTAAAAAAGGATATTGTTGGCATGTTTTTTGTAGTTAGCACAGCTAAATCCCAGGTTTAGATGATATGCAATCATACTACTTAATTGGCATCTTTGCTAGAGGAGAAGTTACTGTGTTCTAAGAGTCTGTAGAAGAAAGATGACATTTTCACGAAGAGACAGACTTGAGAGGATCAAAATGAAATACTACTAATACAGTCAGTAATTTTAGAAGATAAGATACTTTTTTGGTTAGATTTACTTTTTTTAAGGATAGTGGGAAAAGAAACATATTAGCTGTCCAGAAGTAATTTGTCTGATCAAATCAAAGAACAAACTAAAAAGGCCATCCCATTTCTGTTTTCTTTTTTTAAAAAAAATAAGAAAAAAGCTCTTAAGCAAAGAGAGAGACGTCAGGAACTATTAGTGATGATGGTATAGAGCCCAATGAAATCATGGCAATAATTTCAGTCCTATAGATAATTCCATGGTTCTTTGCTTTCAGTCACAAGTAGTAACAACTCAAAAACCATATATAGCAGTTGTAGTAGGGAACAAATTTTTCTGTGAACATGAGTCTTTAAATATTCTTTGGATATAGAATTTTAAGACAAATGGACAGTATATTTAAAATTCACAAGAGTTCAAACAATTCAAACACTAGAAAAGCTATTCTATTTATAGGAAACGAATGTCTATCTCATCATTGAACAGCTTAGCAGAGAAACAAAAACAATAAATGCCTTTCATATATACTAACAGAGCCAAAAGAAATTCATAAACAAACAATGCTGGCAAAATAGGACAAAAGGCCAAAGAACATGGTTCTTTAGATATAATTATTAACAAAAATGCCTTGAGAGTATGTCTGTGAGCTCTCTTTCATAAAAAGGCAACTTTAACCTCAGAATAGGGTTCTGTGGTTAATCAAATACTTCCTGTAATAAAGTCACGATCTATACTACATATGGATCATCAATTTTTAAACACTTTATCTAAAACTATACCAAAAAGAATTTAATTCAGAAGACTCTGAAATCATTCAGTCTCAAGGGACCCTCATCACAAAAATAAAAGACATTTAACAACACTGAAAAGTTGGCCTGATGGAATTATATTTTATCAATTCTACAAAAAGCATGTTTTTCACATATTAAATTTCTATTACTGGAATACATCTTTTATAATCGTGGTAACTTGCCATGAGTCTAGATTAAAGATGAATTTTCCCAGAAGATGTGTATCTGCATCTGCTGTCATCTGGAAGTACCACCAACCTGCTATCTGAATTAAAACCTTTGTTGAAAGCCTACAACAGAGGATTTGGGACTTGTGGTTCAAACTCTTTGGGATTTTTTTTTTTTTAACTTTTCTCTATCCAGTGTTAAGAGTAAGCCTTGTAAGTTTCTTTATTATCCCTTTTCTGAATAGCCAGGTTAATTTCTCATTTATCCTTAGACTAAGGATGTAGACCTTTGGGTGTGCCAGTTTTGTGTGACAGGTCTCCTATTAAACTCCCCACTTCTGAGTGTTTTTTTTTTCCTTTGTAGAGGTAATGGCATTTAAAAAAATCATCTATACCATGTAAGATTTGATGAAATATGGTACATTAAATAAGTCTATTCAGTAGGCTCCAGAACTTCTACACAAATAATCATTAAACTGCAAAGCTCTTTTATTCCCTTTAGTATTTCCTCCTTAAGTCATTAGCTTTACATCCCGAAGACCTAGAGAAATGCTGTACTATATTTCTACAAAGAACTAAATTACCATGTATAGTGAAAAAGCTAGAATAGAAAATGTCTAATTACAATTTATTTCTTCAATTTAATCCCTATATTTATGATGGCTTATAAATTTCTTGTTGAAAAAAACAAACCTCTAGCTTTTTCTTCAAAGTATTTTAAATTGTAAAATTTAGAAAGGCAAGTTAACTTTAAGAGAAGATAGTCATGATTTGACTGCCAGCATAGAAAAGTAAACCCTGAATTACTTAGTAATTCAATAATTCAATCTAGATCTAGAATAGCCAAAAAAATAGTCCTTTAAAAAAATCATTACAAATTCTAATTTGATTTTATGTCTCATATGCCTTAATGACCCTGCATTTTCTTTAATATTTCATTCAGTACTGGGCATGAAACTGAAACTCAATAAGCTAAGAGGTAAATAAGTAAATATTCAAAGAAGATTATAATTTTTCCCTTAAATACCAAAATTCTGATCATTGATTTCCTTCCAAAAATTTAAGTGTCCAACAGCAATATAGTCAAAGAGAAAAATGCCAAGTATATTGTAATGTATGAAGATTAAAAGAAGAATATAAGGAAAATGAATTTAAAATGATTCAAGGGCTTATTTTAAGACAATCTCACAATCTTGATGACCAGGCTGCCCTGTCCTACTATAGCACAAAGAAACTTTAGAGGTGGTTCTGGTTTTCTTTCAAATCAAGGCTACCCAGTGATAATAGCTAATATTTATTAGGCATGCATCTTATTACTTACTTATCTGTTATCTATCCCTTGTCTGTTAACTATCCTATGAGGTAATTAAACATTATTCCATAGATGATAAAACTAAAGTGTAGAGGAGTTAAGAAAATTGACCATGGCTACTCAGCTCCTGAGATAACAGTGACAATGTGAATCTATTATTAGCTGATCATTGCCAGTATTTATTAGACATTTACTGCTACTGACTCAGGTGCTACTGTTAGGTTCTAGGAAAGCAAGATGGTCCAACAGAATAAGAAGACATGTAAACACTAAGAAGAACATAGTTTTATAAGAACACTAAAAAGGGCTTAGGTGGCATAAAAGACAGGAATGAGTAAAAAATAATTAGTTGACCTACGCAAATAAACTTAAACTAGTTAATGCTTTTTAAAATAAAGAGCATCCAAATTGTATCTCCTGGTCAATATACTTTCTTTTAAAAGTATTAATTTACTGCCTTTATTCATAAAAATTCTTTGATGTATATCACATATTTCAGAGAACATGGGTCTGATTTCAGGGTATATAAAACCCACACACACATTTACAGCACACATTTATGTATACACATATACATAAAAATCTATACATATACATAAAATCTAGGTATAATATCAAATCATAATTGTTCATTGTGGTTTGGACAGGAAGGTGAATTTCAAACACAGAATGTTTCACATGTGTCACTTGATTTGAACTGTTCCCGTCAGCAAGAAAAATTATAGTAAGAATTAAAGGAATTTACTTTTCTCTGTGACTCTTCTAAAGTAGCAGAAGAGAGTTTTAAGTTTCTCTGGTTTCCTTGATGAACGTCCCTCAAACAACCTAAAAGAGACCGAAAATAAAACAGAATAAAAGATGATTTAAAATGCCTTAATGATTCACAAAACACAAAATCTATATTGTTACCAAGTATTAAAAAGAAATAATTTTTCTAGAAGGCAATTCTATGACAGAGAATTCTATGACAGGCAATTCTAATGACAGAGAACTAGAAAACTGATTTGGATTAAAATTGTATCTGGAGATGACTGAAATCAACTAGAAACAGGCTTCTTCAAAGCTATTCAAGTCAGATAGCACTTGCTACCTACCAAGTTTATCTAATTCATCTTCTTCCAGAAAGAAGGGACTATCTAGTCCCCTAAAGTCATTAGGGTCAGTCAGTTAGTGCACAGCCACTTTCTCAATGGCACATACCATTAATGATTCATCATGTTACTAGGTAGTTTAGCAACTAAACAAAAATGAAAGAGGAGAATGAGGGAAGAGACACATGCAGGTATGACAAGATACTGAGAGCTGAGTGGTCCCTGGTACTTAAACAAATAGAGTCTGCTATGGAATGAATGTTTGTGCCCTCCCAAAATTTATGTATTGAAGCCCTAATCCCTAATTCAGCTGAATTTGGAGACAGGGCCTACTAGGAGGTGGCAAAAGTTAAATAAGGATATAAGGGCAGAACCCTAATCCAATGGAATTGGTGTCCTTTTTGAGAGAAAGAGGCCAGGCAGGGTGGCTCACAACTATAGTCCCAGCATTTTGAGAGGCCAAGGGGAGAGGACTACTTGAGCCCAAGAGTTCAAGATCTGCCTAGGCAAGGCAACATGGTGTGACTTTGTATCTACAAAAAAACAGTAATAATAAAAATTAGTCAGGCATTGTAGTGGGCGACTAGTCCTAGTTGTCCAGGAAGCTGAGGTTGAAAGATTGCCCGAGCCTCATTCTAAACTGACTGACAGAGTGAGAACCCCCTACTTTAAGAAAAAAACAAAGAAGAAGAAGAAGAAGAGAAAGAGACACCAGAGCTCTCTCTCTCTCTCTGCTGTGTGAGTATGTGAGGACATAACAAGAAGGCAGTCATCCACAAGCCAAGAAGACATCCCTCATCAGGAACCAAATTATCAGCACCTTGATCTGGGACTTCTAGCCTCCAAAACTGTGAGAAAAATAAATTCCTGTTATTAAAGCCACCCAACCTATGGTATTTTGTTATGGCACTCCAAGCTGACTAATACAGATTCTGTTCAGGCTAACAAAAACAGTGTCTATCCTATGTAATCTAGTTTCCAGTAACCTGGACTTGCATTACTTAATTCAGTTTTCTTTTAAGTGATGTGGCATTGTTATTGGTAACATGTAATTCAATTTATCCTGAGGAAAGAAAAGCGGTGCTTGGAATCATATGACCTGAATAAGTAGCTCACTAAAAGATTTCTGATACAAAGGCATGTTTTTGGGTGTAAGAGCTAGCTTTCCAAAGGCATTTAAACATTATAGAAATTCAGTGGCTAGAAATGATGAGGTATTTAATCATTGCCTCAAGTCAACTACTCTGACTTCAAAACCAGAAGCCCCTCAAGTTAAAGTTCACTTTAATAAGTGCTAAAATGGGTAACGTTTTTCATGATTAGGAGAGCAAGCTTATGTAACTATGCAGAGATGGAAAAGTTAATTCCATAAGAAAATCCTATTGAGCAACTGAAATAAATTAGGAAGGGAGGAAATGCAGATTTCAAATGATTCTGTTTCCAATGATTTGAAACTTGTATTCAATGTCAATTTCTGGAAAAAAACAATTTACATGAATATTTATTTCCTAAAAAAACCCACTAGTGTAGGATAGTATTTTGACCAAATATAAAATTTAATCTCTTTTGAAAATAGTTTAGGAGTGACTATGTGATACTTTTTACTCATTTAAAAGAACTTAGTTTTCTAAAATATTTACCACATATGTTCCTGTAATGTAGCTGCCAGCTGAAAGAAAGGATTTTTGAGAATGCAGATTTCAGCTTGGTTTCTTCTGCACTATGCCAACCAGAATAGAGTTTATTTAAATCAAAATGATAGTCAAAATAAAGAAGCCACTTGGCAGTTTAATTAAACATCCCATATCAATAAATATGATTTATTAAATGAATGCCTTGGGTTTCACTGCAAAATCCTTTTGCAGGCTCACTACATAGTAGATGGAAGCAGTATGAATAAAAAACAGCCAGCACCTTTTTCTAGAGATGAATTGATGTACTATACAATTCAATTAAGAGGAAGAAGTTCCTCTTCAATAGAACTATTTGCATAGTGAGGAGAAAATGGCTGTTGCCCTTAAGAAATAATTCTCCAAAACAGAGGAAAAAAAAGTGTCCCTAGCTTTTACATGTGGTCATCTGTTTATAAAATCACAGAAAAGTTCACGTTTTTTTTTTCAGTTGCAGTCTTACTCTGTTGCCCAGTCTAGAGTGCAGTGGCACACTCACAGCCACCCCAGTGTCGACCTGTTGTGCTCCAGCAATCCTTCAGCCTCAGCCTTCCAAGTAGCCGGAACTATAGGCACGCAATACCACATCCAGCTAATTTTTATTTATTATAGAGATAAAGTCTCACCAAGTTGCCCAGGCTGGTCTCGAACCTGTGGGCTCAGGCAATCCACTTGCCTCGGCCTCCCAAAGTGTTAAGATTACAGGTTGAGCCACCAAGCCTGGCCGAGTTCACATATTTTATAATCACGATGACAAATTATTAACTTTAGGAGCCTCTTGGGATTGCAGATTTAGTATCCTGGTGATATGGACGTTTCTAGAAGATTATATGGTTGTTACTATCATCCACTATAAATAACCACCAGTGTTTATTCTGCAGGTCCAAACCTTAAAGGTAAAATCAAGCCGAATCTCAATGTACTCTGTTTATTTGCTGTTCCAAGCCTAATTTCAAATCACTATGTAACCAAATAACACCTTCTCATCTTTCTGATAGAGCAGGTGAAGTAGGGGGAGTGTGGTGGAGGGGGAGAAGTGAAGATAATGTCAGAAGAGATGAAATAGGTTTAAACCCCTGTAACAATTTTCAGACTTGGCTGATGTGAAGTTCTAAAGTTGTAAGTATAGACACTCAAACAAAATATATTATCTTGGCATGGAAGCAAGTAAAAATAACAGAAATACACAAGCAAACAGCAAAAATGAAAGTCATCACATGAATGACATACACTTAAGAGTAAGGAGAAGACAAAGGGATTGAGGATAGAGCCCGAAAGGGGTGGCGGGGGCAGGGAACATAGAGAAAGAGATGAAAGGCTAACAGAAATGAGATGAGACAGTGGGAGGGCATGAGAGACAGACATACAGACAGAAAGACACTCCCAAACAGAAACTCTTTAACAGAAAGACATGAAGAAACAGAGGCTCAGAGACAGACCTTCTCATAATAATTAGGCATCATTCCATCTTTTAAACTTCCTAACACCATTCTTTTTTAATTTAGATTTTTCACATCCTGGGTATATAATGTTTGAAGGCATATTTTGAGTAAGCAGTATGCATGTAATTGAATGATAGTTATAGATTATTAAAGAAAGCAAACAGAAAAAGCTAGTCAGGCAACCTCATTCTGTTCTAAACAAAACTGTATTTTTAAGGAAAGAAGTCAATCAAAGGTCAGATACTTATTAAATGATGTTTTTCTTTCCGTACTTATAAAAAGAAATGTCATTTAACAAAATCGTTCCCTGAATGAATATTGATAACATTACTGGAATTCGATTCTAGATACATACAACCTCCCCATGCCATTTCAAGTTAAGGATTAACCCCATTAGTATACAGTAAATCAAGCCCAAAGCACTATAACCTCCACTTTAAAATAGAAGCAAATGATAATCCGGAACTCAGCCAGAAATTTGTTTCTGGCTCTTCTGTGAGGCACAGTGCCATATGGCCCCCACAGCATCTTCAACCAGGGAAAAAGCAGATGTAAAAGCCTCCTGGGCTGACCATTGTTGAGACCGACAATTTATCTCTGACCATCTAGTTTCCATGCAATCTCAGAAGCATCGATGCTAATCGCATTGGAAGCCTTTATATGAATGCTCGGGCCTTGAAAGGCAAGCAGGGGAAAAGGTCAGGGGTATTTAACATAACTAAGCAGGGCTGGAAGAACACAGCAATAAATAAAAAAAGGGAAGACATTCAATTTATTGATGTCAGCCTCCTACCACATACTCTTGCAATTATTCTTATTCAACTAGCTAGCCATACCTCTTTTGAGATTAAATATACTCATATACATAATTCCTCACTGCCAGAAACTATAATCATAAATAGAAACTACCCCAAAAAGGAAACACAGCAACAAGATGCTACATAATCTGCTTACCAAACACTTCCATTAGATAAGTACTTCATCTTTCAGATGCCACATGAAAGAAGGGAACTCTTGGTTGTTTTCCATTTCTGGAGTGCTCTCAGAGCATTTTGCTCATGAGGGGCAATGAAACATAATGTAAGAGCACTGAATTTGAGTAGAAGACAGTGGTTAGGTCTCAGATCTGTTGACAAGTCATTTACTCTCCCTGAATCTTATCAGTATAGAAGCTTCCCTACCTAGAAACTTCCATAGATAGAATCAAAGTGAGCTATCAACAGATAGCATCAAGGGTCATGTACAGTCATCGTTCCTAGTTTAGGCACATTAAAACACACACCATCTCATAGTGAGAGGCAAGTTCAGATATCCCAGCTGCTGGGAATTACCTATATCAACTGTAAGACTATCACAGGCATATCTGCCTTAATTCATTTTCAGTGTTCTGGTATCCAAAGGAACATCTGTCAGTCAGGAAGACAAGAATATACCTAGTTCCAAATCTTCAACAAACCTACTGAAATTCTTATTTTGTGAGAATGCTATTTACTGCAAGCATAAATCCTACATGGTCACTCTGGACTAACTAATGGCTTTAATTCATTTAATAGATCAATAATTATTTCTCAGAATAGTTCTAATTTCTAACTAGCTATGAGGTAAGAAGTATTAATGTAGTTCATTCAAAGGGAGACTGTGTAGCTGAGTGGTTAAGGGACACAGCTTCCAGAAGTAGACTGTATCCTGAGTTTGAATCCTAAGTTTACTATTTACTGTGTTAACTTAAGTAACCTGCCTTCTCTAAATCTCCATCTTCTCATTTGAAAAATTAGAATAACAATACCTAGTCAATATCTAATTCATAACGGTGATGTGACAATTAAGTAAAATAATTACAGATAATCCTGAGTAAGCCACAGTACTTGGGCTAAAATAAGGAATTACATATCTTGCAAAATCAACATTCATTTACATAAAACACTCATATTGTTCTAATTCATATTCCCTTCATTAAGAAAAATAGCCCAGCCTTGTTTCCCATCAAGCCTAACAGGTTGACTACTCAGAGCTAACCAGCTTAGTCTTCAGGATAAATAACTATGAACAATGAAAAAGATAAACCTGCCATTGCCAAGAAGGCCCAGCCCAGAGTTCCCCAGTCGGAAGTTTAAATGAAAAACAGAAATCTTTAAAAATTAAAACATATATTTTAAATATGTTTAATTAATTAATTAATATAAATTCTGGTAACTGATGCCAGGAAAATGGAAGTCACCGAAGTCAAGCCTTTCCACGCCTTCTTGACTTCTGCCCACCAGCCACCTAGCACCTATGGGTCTTCACTGCTGAGGAAAGAAGGCTGTCAGCATGGCAGGCTTCCCCCGATGTTCTGTGCATTTTATTTCTTCTAGCTGCTGAACAGACAAGTTAGGTGAAACTGAGACAATGACAATGTGCCTATGGGGGTGTGACTGGCAAGAAGAAGCTGCTGCCAGGTGCAGTGGCTCATGTCTGCAACCCCAGCACTTTGGGGGGCAGAGATGAGAAGACTGCCTGAGCCCAGGGGATGGAGACCAGCCTGGGCAATCTGTGAGACTTTGTCTATACAATAAATCAATTAAAAAATCAGCTGGGTGTGGAGGCACGCACGCCTGTAGTTCCAGCTACTTGGAAGGCTGAGGTGGAAGAATCACCTGAGTCCAGTGGGTTGAGGCTGCTGGCTGTAAGCATGCCACTGCACTCCAGCCTGGGTGACAGAGTGAGACTACTACTCAAAAAAAAAAAGCCTCAAAAATATCTGTGGAATTCTACCCACAAAATCAAACTACAAAAATCAACCATTCTTTTTATTAACTTTGTCTTATGCTCTATCTGTGATAACTGACTTGTTTTTCCTCTTAAGTAAATGTTTTTTCCTGAATATATAAAAGTAACATATGCTCACTGTAAACAATTTGAAAAATACAGAAAAGGATAAAGTAAAAATGTTAAAACATGTGCTTATTTCACCACCCAATGGTATCATATTTTGACTCATTTTCTTGTCAGTCCATTTGTTATAGTCATACACCGATATGTATGGATATGAACACAGAAATATATTAATAGATACAGATATTTTAACATAATTGAGATTGCATTCTACATACAACTTTTTATTTCTTGTTAAAACCTACAATTACTGATTTTACTCATGCTTAAATTTCTGTTCCCCCTTTCATACTTTTCCTTGGTTTACTGATGGGGAATATATATTTACAGTTATCCAGAGAGTCTTAAGTCTTTCAGAGGGAAGGGCTATCTATTTACATTTAACAAAGAATTAGGACCCGTGAAGAGTTTAAATACTGAATTCTTAGTAGATGAATGTCTGGAGTTTGCTTTAAAATAACCTAGTAAAAAAAAAAAGTGGGGCTGAACAGGTGAAAAAAGAAAAATACTGGTTAAGTATTAGGGTTGGGTGATTAAAACACAGGTTCACAATAATGTTCTCCTTATTTTTTAGAATGCTTGAAAATTTTCATCACCAAGTATTTAAAAATAACTTTTAGAGAAGATGCTTTCTGATATGACCTTAACTTCGTAAGGGGATGTACAGCTCTTAGAAAAAAAAAAAAAAAAATACAAATGTTCTGAGAAAGCCTGTAACAAAGGCATCAAAGCTTTGTCTTAGAAATTATAAAGATATACACACTAGCTGCTTACTCATTCTTCTGAAACAAACTGTAAGAGGCCACTGAGACGCTAACTCTAAAGGATTATCACCTAGAGCTACCTCTTACCAAAAACAAAACAGAAAAACAATGCCAGAATTTCAGTTAGAAATTTCATTATTTATACCATTCTGACAGATTCTAGACCTGAACAATCATTTACTCGAAATATGTAGAAAGACTACTTACTCTGGAGAATTCTTACTGGTACTATAACCAACAGTCTTATGCAAACAGGTGATTATATTCGCACAAAATTAAATTTCAGTTTTTCTACTTATAGACAAAATTTGACCATTTCCCTTTCTATATTATAAAAGAAAGCCTGCAAGGGCTACATAGCCCTTAACAACTGATGAGTATACTTTTATAGTTGAGAAAATTCTTTTTAATTTTTCCTAATAAGGAAAAAATTACATCTAATATACAGGTTACTTACATAACTGCAATTGCAGGTACCAATGCTTTTTGTTTTCGCTCAATCCTATTCCAATTACTATAAAAATCGATTGTAAAAACTGTTTCATTATATGTGGCTTAAAAATAAAACATCTCATAATTCCTAAAAATAAGATAAAACTTGAAAAGTAAGACAACTAATTGAGTACAAAGGTCCAAGTTATAGTCTTAGCATTCTGCCACTAACCAGCTCCGTAACTCAAAACAAAGCACTTAATTTCTCAAATGTTTCTTCCACAAAATTTATTTTCATTCATTCAAGAGGGATTTCTTGAAGGCCTACAACGCATGAGATTTTGTGAAAACAAAGAACAGGGCAGAAAACATCCTTGTCCCAATGCAAGGATTATGAACAATTACAACAAAGTAGAGCAGTGGTACAATAGGAAAAGTAGAGGTCACTAAAGACACATCTGGTTTTATAAACCTAACAACCACCCTAGATGGCTCTCTCTGCCCATCTGCCAATCAGCTGATCACTATCAGACTGACTATCTTCAAATGTCTCCACACCTCTGTCCCTATCACTACACTATCCCAGCTGCCATCCTCTCTTTCCTGGTGCCTTGCAACTGCCTCCCAAAGTGGGTGTACTCTAGCCCCCTCCACTTGATTCCACATTACAGTCAAAATAAACTTTTGAAAATGTAAATCTGAGCATGTGTGCCAGTTTCCCATTACCCTCAAATCAAATCTTTCAGTGACTTCCCACTTGCAGATGGCAAGTGGGCACGGCATAATCCAGCCTCCACCTACTTCTGTAACCTCTACCCTCTCCATGCTTCTTCTTATTCTCTATGCTGCAGCCACACTGGTCTTCTCTCAGTCCCTGGGCATGTAAGGTCCTTCTCTCCACAGTGCCTTTGCACATGCTCTTCTTTCTGGCCTAGAATGCAATCACTTTTCATTTCCTTCTTGAAACCACTACTCACCCTTTTGTACTTAATTCAAAAGTTGTGCCAGGCATGGTGGCACGCTACTTGGGAGGCTGAGGATCTCGAGTTCAAGACCAGCCTGGGCAACATAGTGAGACTCCGTCTCAAGACAAAAACAACAAGAAGTTATTTCCTCAAACAATGTTTCCTTTATTAAATTATATCCTTCTCTAATAGAATATCACAGTGCTGTATACCCCTCCTTTATATAGAGGTACATACAGGCTGTCATAAGAACTCAGAGGAGTAGCAAATCTATTCTAGCAGAATCAGAGGTACCAGAAGAAATAATATATGAACTGAGTCCTGAAGAAGGAATAAAAACCATGTGGAGGAGTGAAGGGCATCCAGGCAGTTATAGGCTTAGTAATGAAATATTACTACATAAAAGTAACTCAGAAACTGGTGTGTCCCTTCTCTGTAACCCTACGGCACTTAACACGCTGTGGAAAATATTGTAGTTTCTCACTGTGTATTTGAACTAAACTGAATGACTAAATATAATTCTCCTAAAACAAATTAGCTACCATACAGATTTGGAAAAACAGGTTAAAAGCATACCCCTCACAAGTAGTATTTATACAATCAAAAAGAATAGGATATAAAATGAATACCATCCTGTTTGCCAACACTGGACTTTTCTTAGGTGACTATTTTCCATTGTTTGCTACTCACTCTCCCTTACTGTTGATCATGGAGAGTAACTATATATAATCGCAAAGGTTTTCATTGATATTTTAACGTTTGAGGGCCTAAAAAAACCCAATAACTATAATAGTCTAAGAGCATTCCTATATTCAATTCATCTGCTATACTTCTATATGCTAAAAAACGCAAATACAATAAATGTACTGAAATGTGTTGCTTTTAAACTCCTTAATTAAAAATTTAACTTAGATACTAATCCACTGAAATTTAGAATTTTTCTCATCTAAAGAGAGAAGCATCCTATAATTTTAAAAGGATAAAAATAAGGTCTTTGGGACAGATACCCGATGACACTGGAGAGAACTGTTAGTCCATTTCTCCATTGCCATGCAGAGTTATAAAAAATGCTGCCCATATAAAGTAAACTGCATTAGAAACAATAGCAACAAGCACCCTACCACTCAGATCTTGGTCTCTAAATACAAATTGTACAATAAAAGAAACCAGAAAATCTTGAGAAAATGGTTGATTTCAGGGTTGGGGCACAGAAAATATAAGATAAACCTAGAACATTTTGTGATTCCACAAGGCAAGTAAATGCTTTAAAAAAAAAATGGGCTTATCAAAAGAACATAGGAGCCAACCTGAAGTAGCCCTAATGGCCAAAGCTAGAACAACTTAAGCAGCATATAATTTGACTATTTCTCTGTCTTCCTTCTTAAAATGTTATGCTGATATTAATAATGTCTATAAAAAGTCAAAGTCACTTTTCACTCTTCTTCTTAAGTTCATTTTTCAAGTCTTATGACAGTTTCATGACTTTATACTCTCATTTTATAAGAACTTTATCGAAAGGAGGACTTTTACTCTACCTTTAACATTGTTTCAGCACTAAGGATTATAAGTACAACAAATGTTCCCGAGAATAATCAAATTGAAGAAACATATGGAGTCCAGAGTACTCAGAGAAGGTGGGCAATCTGAGAGAATAGAAAAAAACAAGGGCCTTGGAGTAAGACCTGAGATGAAACCTCAGTCTATAACTTACTGGCTCTTGGACACTAATCAAATTCTTTAACCTCTGTGAGCTTTATTTAATCACTTTGTCCACAAAATGATATAAACGTCACTTAACTTACAGTATTGTAAAGATTAAATGATTGTATACAAAATACTTGGCTTATGGAAAATCATTCAAAAAATATTAGTTCCTCCTACCTTATTCCAATTCATTGCTAAAGAGGTATTCTCTGAAACATACCGATTAAAGTTAATGTCTGGGTAACTAGAATACTCTGATTTCATCTTAGCATTTCGGCGTGGAAAAGTGCAGAAGAAAGCATTAGCTAAGAGACTGGAAATCTGTTCCTGTGACATTGTGATGGAATGATTCATCTTCTGTTTCAGAAGTGGTATTGGCTGACAGAAAAAACAAAAAAATACAGATGAGAAATAATTAGTTTAGCAATTTTAAAAGCAGAGGCATCAAATTGCATTTGCTAGATTAAGGCAGAAATAATTTCAGGCCACTCGTGAATCCTTAAATCAACAATACTGTTAAAGTCAAGAGCCATTTATCAGGGATTGTTGGAAAATGTACTTATCTGACAAACTACAGATTTCTAATCAATAAAAATGATAGTGAAGGGAACACAAAACATTATAATAAGTAATTTAAAAAAAGGATTGCTTCAGTAAGTAAATAAGAACACATTGCCTATGTAATGAAAAATTAAAACCAAAAAATGAAACAAATATATGCAACATTCCTTCTGCTAAATGTTGTTCTTATTTATATTAAATATATTTATTTATATTGAATATAAATAAATATTTATATTAAATATAAAAATAGTTGGACAGAACAATTTTTCCTATTCCCAAATAAAATTATCTTAGAAAAATAATTCAATAAATAAGTCTTTTCCCCTATTCTGAATCATGTTTCACACTGACAATTTCTTTATGAGATCCAATTTAATTTTATTAAAGCAGTTAAGAGAACCTATAAAAACTATCACAAAGACTTATGTATAACTAGTAACAAGACAAGCATTTCCTAAATAATCAAACATTCCAAGCAAAGAAGGATGTAGTATACTTTTCCTTCAAATCTTTTATGTCTACAGTGTCATCTAGTTTGTAACACCAAATTCACTGAACATTTATTGTCTCAATATAATCCACAGGACTTGAGTACTGTATTCAGTTGATTTTATTGTTTTAAATGTTAAATGTTTAATTTTATTCTATCTTAAATGTTTAATTTAAAAATGTTAAATGTGGCCAGGCTTGATAGCTCAGCCTGTAATCCCAGCACTTTAGGAGGCCGAGGAGAGTAGATTGCCTGAGCCTGCGGGTTCAAGACCAGCCCGGGCAACTTGGCGAGACCTCATCTCTACAATAAATAAAAAATTAGCCAGGCGTGGTACTGCGCGCCTGTAATATCGGCTACGTGGAAGGCTGAGGTGAAAGGATCGCTGGAGGCCAGCAAGTCGATGCTGAGGTGGCCATGAGCGTGTAACTGCACTCCAGCCTGGAAGACAGAGTCCAACTCAAAAAAAAAAACAAAAATTAAATGTTTTAAAGTTGTGCTGGTAAAACCAAAGACCTATTACCAGTTTGCACACCAGCTATTATGTTTCAAAATGCTCCCACATAATATTTAGAAATGTGCTTCTTTCTCCCTTTCAGTAAAACCTAGAAGTCAGAGTTCAGGTATCTGCACAACTGTGAAACCAGCATGCCTAGAGAACTCAGAAATCAACAACCGAAATAAACCTCAGGAAAGAAAGGTAAGACAAATCAAAATTGCAATGCTGTAACAATTAACTTTTTCCTAAGTAATAGGAAATATACATCATTGCTAGATTAAGAGTTTGCCAGAAAAAATAACAGTCTAAACTTTCAATTCAAGGATTCCTCTTGGAAAAATTCAAGGGCAAACAAACAAGTAAAAGGTAAAAATTCATTTTCACTATGGTTCCAAAATTCCTCCTTTCAGGCCTTAGCAATCAGCATTTCTAAGAAAGAGGAAATAGGGAGCTCATATTAATCTCTACTTTCCATCCTATACATTTATTCATAGCCCAGCAATGAGTATAGAAAAGGTGACAATAGCTTAAAGCAAACAGCTAGTTGGTTTTAGTGAGAAATGAGTTTTTAAGTACCATTTACCTAGTTATACAGAAAAATGATTTTAAAAATTAATGGTAAATATTTCAGGCTGGTCTGGCATGGTGGCTCATGCCTATAATCCCAGTACTTTGGAAGGCCGAGGTGAGAGGATTGCCTGAGCCCACGGGTTTGAGACCAGCCTGGGCAACTTGGCAAGACCTCATCTCTACAATAAATCAAAAAATTAGCTGGGCGTGTGTGCCTGTAGTTCCAGCTACTTGGAAGGCTGAGGTGGAAGGATCACCTGAGGCTAGCAGGTTGAGGCTGCAGTGGTCATGAGCATGCCACTGCACTCCAGCCTGGGTGACAGAGCAAGAGACTACGACTCAAAAATATATATAAATAAATACTATTTTAGGCTTCATAGACTTTTAACACAAACATTTTTCGTTCCCCAAATAAGTAAAGAGTATAATTTTAAATAGAGGAAATAACTTCTGCTCACTTGGTAAGGAGAAAGGTCTAAAAGCTCATTTGGGAAATGAGAAGACTCAATCTTATTGCCAAGCATTCATCTAGATGAAATAAGAGGCTATTTATTATGAACCAAGATATTTCAAAAAGTTCTCCAAAATTTGTTTCCTTCAATTTAAAAAAAATCTAAAATTTACCTTTTAGATTTGGCCTAGAGTACTTCAATGTGATAAATTATTAAGTACCAACACATACAATCTAGCTTGCCAAAAGATGTACTCAGATCTCAAATTGAAATCTTAACTTTCACACCAGAGACTGACTTTTCAGGAGAGGGGAGAACACAGAATTAAGATGTTCTCCCCATTAATACGCTACTGAAGAAGAAAGTTGTTCTAAGCCAGGACAAAAAGTTGGAGAGCCAGGGATCTGATTTTGGTTGTACTTGTTGATAGTTATAACTTACAAGTTTAGATGCTTTTGAATAAAATTTTCTCATTAAATAAAATATGGAAACTTTCCTATGCATGAGAGGGAGAAGATTAAGTGATCCATACCAAAAGCCTACATGCTGATGATTTGGAACTACACATTGAAATCAGAAAGTATTTAATTAAGCACCACACAAAACCCAGAGACATACAAAGTATCTCCCTTCAAGAAGACAATAATCTAGTGGTAGGAGATATATAATGACAAGAATTATAAAACAATGTGTGAATTACAATTTGAGTGCTACAGAAGGGAGAATTTGACTGGGACAGCCAGGAAAGTCTTCACAGGGAAAGTAAAAGACAGGCAGAGCTAGGAGTTAGTGAGAGATTTTACTAAGTAAGGAAAGGAGAGAAAGGAAAAAGAAAGAACATGGAATATAATTAAGCAAAAAACTTCTAACAGAAACAAGAAGATGTGCTTTAAAACGTTTCCTCTGCCCAAGAATTAAACTTGTTTCAGACACAATTACTGTGGTAAAATTAAAGTTACATAAAATTGAAAGCATCACAGTAAAATGTTAATGAATGTGGCACACTGAAAAACATTCTGTGGTTCTCAATTAAAGGTGGCATGGCAAGCATTTGGATAAGTGTGGGGTGTTTTGTTGGTTGCCCCAATGGCTGTGTGTATGTTTTTTGGGGGGTCTCAATGACATACTGCAATGAGTGAGACTATCCCACCACACATTCAGAAATGATTCCACCCAAATGTCTGTAGGGCCCCTGTTGAACAACAGTGTTAGCAGAATCCTGGCTAGCATCCATGTGGAAAGGGGAGTTGGCCCTAGAAATAAAAGACAAAGACAAATTCAAGCCACTATTGTGAGAAACACAGGAAGAAAACTATGAAGAAGAAAACAACCTCCCGTAAGGAGGCTTGAAAGTATCTTCGGGAATTCTTTGATACTCCTCCCTTTAACAATTGGAGTCATACCCCCTCACCCCTACTTCCTTGGGTATTGGCTAAATTTAGTAGCTAGCTTCTAAATGAAGAGAAAAATAGCAGAAGTGATACTAGGTGTCTTGAGAAATCAGGTCATAAAACACACTGCAGCTTCCTCGTGCTCTCTACCATGTCAGAAAGACATCCATTCCGCCTATGGAGAGGTCCTTGGCAACACCTCTGGCTGACAGCTATGTGAGTCAGCCAATTTAGAGGTGGGTCCTTCAACTCTAGTCAAGCCTTCAGATGACTGCAGCCCTGGCCAACATCCTGACCGCAACCACAAGAGAGAGCCTGA
Source organism: Tarsius wallacei (assembly GCA_963574415.1). Taxonomy (NCBI): domain Eukaryota; kingdom Metazoa; phylum Chordata; class Mammalia; order Primates; family Tarsiidae; genus Tarsius; species Tarsius wallacei. The sequence continues at coordinate 1,386 of CAUYQG010035339.1, read as the reverse complement.
GCCAAAACCAGTCAGTCCAAATTCATGACCAAAATTTGTTTCAACAAAAACTGTGAGGTAATAAATGCTTATTATTTTAAGTCATTCAATTTTAAGGTAATTTGTTACATAGCAATATATAATTAATGCACTCCAAACAAAATAAAATAATAAGAGATTATTTTACCTGTAAAAGTTAAGAATGAGCCATAAACTCATTTGTTAAACATCACTGTGGGAGAGGATAAGAAGTGGGTAGTATTAAGCCATTTTGAAAATGAAATACTCCAAATCCATTAGTATGTTTTGAAATAATGACTACTTTTTTAAAAAGTCAGATTGTTTAAACAAAGAGAAAAAAGACTGAGTAAATAAGCTTCAACAGTGTAAATTAAAGCTCAGAAATTGAATGCTGCATTTTTAATGTCCCTTTGCAGCATTTTCTCTACCCTCTAAACTTTTCCTTGACATAGCAAAATTACCTTATTCTGTCGAAAACTGTTGGCCATCTCTCTCTTTGACCTTGGCCATTAGATTTCAAAGCAAATTCAATTTTGAGTCTCAGGAAAGCTACTGAGGAAGTTTTATACACTAACCTGGGTACAAATATTTGGCAGACAGAGCGCAATTTTCACCATATCAGGCAAAATGGACTGATATAAATGTTGAGCTTCTGCTTCTTCAAGTACCTGAAACCGATAAAATAAGTTACATGAATAATAACCAGTGTATACTAACCACTGAATATGTTTCTTATGAAATTACGTATGTGCTTCTCATGGAATCCCATAAGGTGGCACATTATCAAACACATGTAAAAGTACATCAACAGGTGCACCAATAAACTTATAAATTCTTTTCCAAATGTATATCATTCACTTTAATCCCCTCTTAAAACAAATTAAGTATTCCAAATATCAAATATTTCTCACACACAACTAAAATACCTGCAAATGAAAACCAGTGCATTTTGCCCTTAGTTTATAACTAAAAACTGCAAGACCACAAAGGACTCTCTTTTAGAAGCCCCACAGGATCTATCTAGCTATAACAGTCTATAATTTAAAGAAATTCTCTTCAGAGAATACTGTATGGGTCAAATCTAACATAATGGGTAATAAACAATGAGGTTTCTTATAGCTTTAGAATTTTCCTTTTCTAGGCACCCTTGGGAAGTTAAAATGACAATTCCCATATCATAATTTGAACCACAGCACAGATGACATTCATGGTCCATTTTTTTTTTTTTTAATAATCAGTATTTTTTTTTTTATTATCATATTGTGGGGTACAGTTAAGGATCAGGTATACAAATATGCTTCGTTCAGACACCCTTGGTGATAAGAGGTATCTCCCCGTCCCCAGACAGATATTGAGTATCATTAATCCCATCCCCCCCTCCCCTCT